>CAMZMU010000072.1:26808117-27035382 GCA_947311845.1 Poa pratensis | reverse complement strand
AAGAAATGAAGTGAAATGTCCACTAGCATGAACTTGTCATATCCGTGTCCACTAGCATGAACTTGTTAGAAGAATGTAGTTTCGTGGACTTGTACCCTTGAACTTCCATGAACTTGTTGTCATGAATTTGCTTGAAGTCATCCGTGTCTATCTTTTTGTTTTACTTGTTTATTTGTGATCCAGAATTTCCCCAGAAATTGTACTCTCCATGTTCCTTGAGATCATGGGAGATTTGGCCGTCCAGGACACGGCGCCATACCCGGGGCGTCGTGCTGGCTACCAGCGCCCTGTACCGAGGCGCCGTTCTACGAGGTGCAGGACGCCCCGCCCTGGGGCGCCGTGTTTCAGAGTATGACGCCCCACCCCAGGGCGCCGTTGCCTGCCCCTGCTAACAGGCCGCGCGAGCACGCATCCAGGTCGACCCAGCCTCACTTTCCCTTTCTCCGGACGAATAGGAGCGCCTCCCTCGCCCGCCCGTCGCCGCTGTCTCAAATCCCTCTCAATAGAGTTCAGATTCGAGCCCCACTTTCGTGGATTTAGCCCCCCCCCTTCAAGTTCTCAAGGTATCCCTATTTTTTCCCTCTTTTTGTTGGTTAAATCATTCGCATCCATTCAAATTTGGGAAACCCTAGAAATTTTGATTAGGTTTTCAATTGGCTAATTTTCGGGAAACCCCCTAGTGCTATGGCCGCGTCCCAACCGAACAAGGAAACAAAGAAGTGTGGGAGGACAAGGATGAGGAAGGTGAGGGGCCGGGGTGGTGGGAGGTAGCTGCGAGGAAGGTTAGAGAGAAGGAAGCAGTCGAAAATCTAGCGCGGGAGAGGAGAAGAAAGAAGAGGCGGAGGAAGCTAGAGGCAGGATCGTGAAAAGATGCGCCGTGAGCATCTAGCGATGGAGGAGAGGCTCCGTGCTCAAATTTTGGCGAGCAAGAAACGAGCTCAACTTCTTTTAGAAGAGAGTTGGCGCAAATCACTTCGTGCGCAGAAAGTAAGGAGAGAGATGGAGAATAGGCAATTCAATGAGAAGGTGCTTCGTGAGGCTCGTCGTGCAAGGGAAAAGGAGGAGGAAGAAGAAGATGAGAGGAAGAGGAAAGGGACGCGACCTTGCTCAAGCCATAGAATGTGCACTTTGAAACTTGTATCCTCGAATTTGTAGCCTCGTGAACCTTGTATTCTCGTGAAGTTTTGAACCTTGTATCCTCGAATTTGTAGCCTCATGAACCTTGTATTCTCGTGAAGTTTGAACCTTGTATCCTCGAATTTGTATCGTCGTGAACCTTTTATCCTCATGAAATTATGAATCTACTTTGTTTATTTCGTGAACCTTGCATTGGCTCTATTTTAGTCTCTTGCGTATATTTAAGTTGATTTCTGGCAATACTTTTGTAAAAATTTTGAAATTGGGGAAGAATGGGTAGGAAGCGTGCGGCCAATTCTCCGAGTCCGTCGAAGCTCCTCCAAAAAAAGCAAAACCCTGAAAGGAAAGGCAAAAAAAACCTCAAAGGGTAACGATTTCGTCACCATGGTCAGAAAGATTGGTTTGAGACGAGAATGAACGAGGATCCATACATGTCTGCAGAGAGAATTCTGGTGATGGGCGTTTTTGGAGTAGAAAACAATTTGACATATATAATTTTGTCATTGAAAAGAAGAGCAAAGAGATTGTGGAACAGAAGTACGTGGACTTTGAGTATATTCAGGAAAATGAGCATCAGTTTGCCAATGTTAGGTGGATATGTAAGAGCATGGGTGTGAGAACATCATGAAATTCAAACAAGATTACAATGTGGAGGTTGTCAAACAGTTTTATGCAACCGTTTTCTTTGTGGATGACAAGCCAAGGACATTGAAGTGGATGACTGGCAATGACATGTTTAGTGCCCCTTCTCCGACTTTGTGAAGGCCATGGACTATGAAGAATAATTTGAGGCGGGAAAGGGTCTTCAGTGCTATGAGAGAGGCGTTCCGCCAAGTAAGAACTGCCTCAGGAGTATATATCCAAAAGGCTACAAGAAGGTTGGTAATATCGTTGGGTTGAGGGAAAAATACTACTACTTCATGAAGCTTCTCAATGTCACCATTTGTCCAAAGGCCGGCGACTTAGGCTCGGTTCGCGGTCATGTGATCCAACTCTTGTACCAAGCTCATCATCATGATGGTGAGATAGATGTGATGCAATGGATGTACGAGACAATGAGACAGGTGGTCATAAACCGCCGATCTCTATGCTATGGACCCTACATATATGCTTTCATCAAGTATGTCAAGAATAAGCCTCTATACAAACAGACGCCAGTCCTTGTGGATTTGTTTCCAGAAAATGTTACTCATCGTCCGTACCAACCTTTGGTCAAGCGCAAGGAGTTCAACACCAACCAACCAACTCGGTCAAGGAATATTGAAATGGGTGAATCATCTAGTGGTGCAAACCGGAATACGAAGGGGCTAGTTAACTATTTCACTAATTTGTGGTCCATGTGCAAGGCTACGAATGTGCAGGGGCATAAGATGCATGCTCTTCAAAAATGCATTTATGAGAGTTTCGACAAGACCGTCTACAACGTGGCTTCAACAATGTTCCACATGATACAACAGGCATCCTCAATGAAAGTGACGTCGACGATTTTGACATGCCGCCTCTCACACAGATGACTTCAATGGTTTAGTTGGTATTCCACCTTCATTTGGTACGGGAGATGATGATGCCGACGACGATGATGAAGAGGGTGCGACGTCCGAGTCTAGTGAGGAGTAGTATGATTTAGTGACTACTAATGTGTCGTTTTATTCATGTAATGGTCGAAACTATTAATATGTCATTTTATTCATGTAATGGTAGAGACTATTCATGTGTCATTTATCTGTTTGGGTAGTGTATTCCAAATCTAGGCATGGTAATAAACAACAGCAAACATATGTAAAAACTGAAAGCAGATGTACGACGCCCCCGTATAGGTTTGTACTAGAGAGCACGGCGCCCCAGCCCAGGGCGCCGTGGTCCTGGACCATCGGATGTCTGCTCTACATAGCACGGCGCCCCGCACTGGGGCGCCGTAGTACTGCGCATGGCGCCCTGGGCTGGGGCGTCGTGTACTCTTTGGTATGCCACGTCCATGCCCGCTCTCATTGCCACCACCACTTGGTATGCCATGACCATTCCTGCTCCCATTGCCACCAGCACTTGGTACACCATGACCATGCCCGCTCCCATTTCCAGCACCCCTTGTTGGCTTGAGCCTCCAAATGGTTGACTTGTACTTCCACCATCATTTCCCTTTGATTTCTTTCTCCTACCACTAGTACTTCCATGTTGTTCTTCTCTAGGCTCTTCGAAATGTTGGTTGCCCCATACGCGATTGTAACCACCACCCCAATCGTCCATGTCATTTCTGAAACACTTTGTATGTCGTCTTCCAGGTTTATCCACCTTTGTAGTCAGATCGGGTATAGAGGGGGTCCTTCATAAACGGGCCAAACCGATGGGTCTAGGAAGGGTTCGAACCTTGCTACCCATGTGGCTTTAACAGCCTCAATATTATGCTCATGCATCCTAATATTACTTGACATTTCGTAACCAACTTTCCTTACTCGTGCTGCCGCCAACATGTGTGAGCAAGGGAGATGGTACACGGTTGGTCTCACGCATGAACACTCGCCTTGTGTCAAATGAACCTTGAACGAACAACCTCCATATTGAACACCACCTTGAGTGATTCCTCGGGGCTCGTGGACTTCATAAACCAATTCTGTGTTTTCAAATTCTTGTACCTCTAGCGTGTCGGCCTTCCTTTTCTGGTATACCATCCACTTGTCAATCTTGGGTGGGTATTCAAATTTCTTTTTTCGTTTGTTATCCCCAGCTATTTGCTTAGCCGTGACCTCACTCCGCAACAAGAAGTATTCATTCATCTTTATGAAGGTATATTCGAGAATTGCTGACACTGGCAACGCACGCACACCCTTCAGCACTTTGTTGAAACATTCAACCATGTTGCTTGTCATGTCACCGTACCTCATGCCTTGAGAGTCATATGCATGGGACCACTTGTTTCTATCCTTCAAGTTCCTAATTAGGAAGTCTTTACCCCCCGGGGTTGCAAGGCGAAATATTTTGTCATACAATTTCTTGAAATGACGAGCGGTGAAGGCGATGCAACAATCTTGGAGCTCATCCGATAATTCCTTATTTCCACATGCCCTGCTAGAGTTAGAGACAAAATGTCTCATGCACCACCGATGGTGCACACGGCCATATCCTGGAATTTCAATCTCCACCGCGTTTAGTATCCCTTGGTGGCGGCCCGAGATGATGCAAATCTCTTTTCCAGGTCCAACAATCTTGGTCCTCACCAGACCTAGGAATCACTCCCAGTTGTCATTATTCTCCGCGGACACCAAAGCAAAAGCCACAGACACCAATCTGTCCTCGGCGTCATGCGCTACAACAACCATGATTGTGCCCCTGAACTTGCCGGTGAGGAATGTCCCATCCACGGACAATACCGGTCTACAATGTTTGAATGCTCTAATGCATGGCTCGAATGTCCAGAATGCACGGCCAAATACCCGGACAGTTTGACCTTCATATGTCCTAGTATCAGTGCCCTTCGGCTCAACCACATAGTACATTCCCCGGTTTGTTGCCGCCATGGCTCCCAACACCAGACCAATGCGGTTGTATGACTCTTCCCAATCACCATACAATATCCTAAAGGCGGCTTGCTTAGCCTTCCATGCCTTCCCATACTTCACCGTGTAATGGAATAGCTTCTTCACATACTCGATCACGGCCTTAATAGGTTATGTCGGTAAGATCTTGATAGTGCCCGTAATTTTTTGGCCAATGAACTCTGAGTTCAATTGACGGTGGTCGTTCTTGACTTTTGCCTTGTCGACATCTTTGCCACCACATGTGTGCGAGAACACACTATTTGTAATCTTCCATTGGTCCCCTCCTTTGATTGGTCTTGCACGGACAATCCATGGACATTTCTTAAAGTCCTCACATCTGACCGTGTAGCGCACCTTCACGTTTGAGTGCCTCACAACGAAGGGTCGATGATGCTTGACCGCGTACTCCTTAAGCCAAGTCTGAAGTTCTTCTAAGCATTGGAAGATGGTTCCAGAGCTAACCCCGTGCTTGTGTAGGTCAATACCTTTTTGGGAATATGGCCTTGGGCCTTGAATTTTTGTTGTGCCACCATCAACAATAGCCTCATTCGCGAGGCTTGTATCACGGAACAACGATGATGTCCGATGATCCCGACCATGTGTGCTCATAAATGCTTTGGCTTCCTTAGCTGTCAAATCGTCCTCGTCAATTTCTTCGTCCGGGCCTTCATCGTCGGAGTTCAATGAATAAGATCGATCGTATGGAATAGTGTGATCCATGTCCTCTTCATAGCAATTTGCCTCGACATCTCCAATATCATGATTTCTTAGATAACCCTCGCCCCATCACCCTCGGTCTCATCATTCTCGCCATCATCATCCAAGGCCTCCTTCTTACGAGCTTGCCAACTTTGCTCATTTTGGTTAAATGGTTGGCTCATTGGAGGTTGGCTAGTTGGAGGTTGGCTCATTGTAGTGTCGTAGACATCGGGCTCCGAGGAGACATGTTACTCATCATGTTGACCTGGGCTACTAGCACCAATTGGCCGATTCAAGTCAATGTGTAATCGACCACCAACCTTGTTCGTTGCAAATAACTCAAGAGATTTGTCTTGTGAGGCAAAGACAACCTCCATATAAGCTTGCCAACGACTCTCGGAGTCGAGAGTCATCATCTTCCAACGAATGTAATGACCAAACCCAACATTGTATCTTCCATTCAAATGAACTACATCATTGTTGTCCATCCAATTCAACTCACTTCGGACCTTCTCTACGACATCGGCTAGGCTAGGAATAGTAGTGTCAAACGCAATCACTATCTCCTCCGGGTCGAGGCCATGAACATCTCCTTTCGAAAAAGCCGCGAAATCCACATGATGAACATTCACGATTGTCGACATCTAAATATATATAAACAATGTAGGATATCACAAAGACAATTATATTACCGCAATTCCAAACTACGCATACCACATTTGCTACAAACCATAACCATAGCATTACATTTTCTAGGGTTAGGGTTTGGCCCTATAAAATCCCTAGCAATACATTTTCTAGGGTTAGGGTTTCCAAAATATCAACAAAATATTTCTAGCCATGCCAATGGCCAAAATATCAACACCAAGCTAAAGATTTTGCACCCCATCTTAATTTCTAGGGTTTCCACGAAATTGCACAATACAATAAAATGCCAAAATTTGTGTTGGCCTAAATTGAGGGGAACAAAGGAGTTTACCGGGGAGAATGCAGAGGACACGAATTCCACGGATAAATCTCTCCGATTCGGCGGGATTTGAGTGGAAATGGAGTAGGAGTAGTGAGGGTGAGAGAGATAGAGCTTCGAGCAGTGAGGAGGAAGAAAGAAAACGGTGCGGGGAGGCCGGTGGCGCGGCTCTGGTCTTTAAGTAGCACGGTGCCCTGGCCTGGGGCGTCGTACTTACTTCTCCTAGGCCCGGCTGGCCGACGTGGCAGGGTCAACGGCGCCTTGGACCGTGGCGTCGTACTGTCTAGCACGGCGCCCCGAGGGCGGGCGCCGTGGAAAAGGGTCAGATCGTGAATTGATTTGAAATTTGGTCCATTTTGTGAAATGAATTTGAAAAAAGGTCAAATTCGTCAAATTTGCCCGTCCTAGCAGCCTTGCAGATCGTAACCCGTAGACCTTGCAAGAGAAAGTTTAATTGTAGAACAGTCAGTTGACCGTAAATCATAGATGGTGGCCGAGAGTTTCATGTAGCACCTTATTTTTTTAACCTAAAAATCATATTTTAAAATTTCAAAAATATGTGAAAAAAATATCCTCAATGTAGAGTATTCTATCCACATGCAAAATCACAAATCAAAATATTTCATATTATGAGTTTCACAAAAATAACAAATCTGACATATTTGTAGAAGTTGAAATTCTTTACTGTTTAATACTTTCAAATGCCAGACTTTATCATTTTTTTGCAGGACAAATTATAAGATATTTCTAGTTGAAATTTTACACGTTGGTAGACTACACCATTGTTTACATCCAAGATTTTTCCAGATTATTTTTAAAACTTTCAAATATGATTTTCAAGTTTTGTTTTCTAAAGGGCTAGAGCTTGGCCTCCATTTGTTCACTCTCTTCAGTTGGCGCGTTATTATATGGGAGCGTCTAGCGGGTACCTAGGCCCAGATGGTCGATGTCAACGTGTCCCACGATGTCGACGAAAAGCGGAGTTTTGCGACGCTCCCCGTTAAATCCATTGGGGCAGATATTTGTGGGCACGCACGATCGGATCCCATCCGATTCTGAGCTCTAGAAACTGTAATGCGCCAATCCGTGAAGACCGCTGATGGAGAAGCGTGGAACTCATCGGCAACCAGGCCCCACATGGACCAATATCCAACTTATGAACCGAGCACAGAACCTTCCAACTCCTTCGGAGATGGGTGAAAGAGCATGCTATGCTCTAATTCCATTTTGGAGTTTATGACAACACACTCACAGAACTAATCGTGTTCTTGAGTGTGTTGACATGTATTGAATTAACAACACGAGAAGTTCGAAGATGGAATAGAGAGGGGCTCGAAAGACTAACCAGGCTGAAACTTGCCTGGAGGTAGTACCGCTGGCATACAATGGTAGTACCGCTCCTCCTGGAGCTATACTGCCGTAGTATGCTGGTACCAGCCTTCAACGGTAGTACAGCGGAAAGTACCGTGCCTTTCAGGCAGCGGTACTACCGCTGGAGGTACCGGCAAGCTCGTTTTCGCTTATGTATTCCTAACGGTAATTGCACGATACCCCCACGTACTACTGATGGTAGATTCGATTTTATTCGAAGCATACCTGGAAGCTGGTACTGCATCAGTACCGGCAGGAACACATCAGCGGTAGTACTGCTGGATCCCAGCGGTCATACAGTTGTGCACGTTTTCTGTGCATAACGGTTGGATTTTCGGGGCCCTTATATAAAGGGCTCTTTTTCCCAAGAAGAGGTTGCGGCTTACACTATTCTCCATTAATTGCTGAGCTCCAACTTCCTAAATCTCTCACTCCAACCACCCAAACCTCTTGATACTTTGAGCAGTGAAGGAGGAGATCTAGATCTACAACTCCACCGAAGGAATTTCAAATTCGCCATATCCCTTTGTGGTTCTTGTTCCTCCTTGGGTTGCTTGTAACCCTAGGAGGACTTTGTGCGTTTCAGAGTCTCAACTTGTTGCGCGAAGCTCCGGGACATTGTTGGGAGGATCCAACTCATTGTGGAGTTCCTCTACCTTTGTGTACCGGCTTGGTCAACGCCTTCAAATCGACCTCACAATGGATAAGCCGAACCCACACGGGTGAGGCTCACGGAGAATAGAGTGAGCACATCCGTGTTGTTGGAGTGCCTAGGTGGCTCCACACTCTTTCAACGTAGACGTACTTCCCTTGGGAAGGAATTACGGGAATCATCTTCGCGTGTTTACTTTGTGATTGCTTCCGCTATGTTTGTATCTTGCTTGTATCACATAGGTTGCTATCATCTAGTGCACATCTAGTAAACCTTGTTATACATTGCTAATGCCTTAATTAAAAAGAAAAAGCTAAAATTTGGTAGTCCCTATTCACGCTGCCCCGCTCTAGTCGACCATATTGATCTTTCAATGGGGCCCACCGCCACCATGGCAAAGGCCATTGGCGACAGCGAGGGAGGTATGCACCGGGTCGGTATTTCTTTTCCCGAGAGAACAAACTTTTCTAGGTTTATTTTAACCCTACATCGCGCATATGCCTCTAGTCAGTGGCGGAGCTTCATGGGGCGAAAAGGGCCGTCGCCCCCCAAGCCCATGAAGAAATTGACTAGTTTCTACATATATTTAGCCCATTTGTGAACGAAAAATTAGCCCAGAGCTCAATGTTTAGCCCCCCCAGCCCATTCGCCCCACCAGGAATTTGGCCCAAGCTCCGCCACTGCCTCTAGTCTGATATTTTAACCCTGCACCGCGCATCTGCCTCTAGTATGATTGTCTCAATAACACTCATGTACCAACTTACTCACTCCATATCAAAATATAATACTTTTTAGCCTTTTTCTGCACACATATGTGTTTAGACATGATTTAGTGCATAGCTTCCATATGAATAGGGAGGGAGTACATGGCTTCCACATGAATAGTGAAATTTCAAGGACCATGGTAGTACTCCCTTTGTTCCACATTAGATGACTTTCATTTATCTACATGCGTATGTACTCCCTCCGATCCTTTTTTTTTCTCTGCGCGTGAGGTGCAGCCCGGATACCAAGGAGAGGATTTTTTGTTTAAAGTTGGACGTTTTTTCCCTTAATTTGTTACGGTGGAGACGCTAGGTAGTTATGGTGTGCATGCAACGATTGGCTCAGCTCCTCCCTCGACTCCTCAATTGTTGCGCACGTACTCCTCTCTCTCCAGCTAGGTGCACGCATATTTCTCTCTCCTCTGCTTGCATGGAGCAAGCACTTATTGCGGAACGGAACATGCAGGGGTATTATTGGAAACCATACATCAGAACCCGTAACATGCAGAGTAAATAGGGAAAACAGGAAAAAAATTATACGCAGAGAAAAAAAACGGACAGAGTATCTATATATTATGTAACATGTCTAGATACATCCACATGTGCAAAAAAAGTCTAATTTAGAACGAAGGGAGTACTTTATAGATCCATCAAAGTATCAAACATAGTGAGACGAGATGTAAGTGGCTGACAAGTTACACAGAAACAGCCATATGCCCATATAACGAGTTCTTGGTAGCAGAACATATCCATGATGCATCTAATTAACCAAAAGAACACTAGAAACAATTTTTTAGATGTGTAAAAATGACCGTTGGTAGAGCACGCTCCCGCGACGCCCACGGCGACGGGGCGGTGGCCGCGGCCGCCGCTTTCCGACGCGCCTCCCCCCCCCCCCCCCCCCCCCCCCCGAGCTCGACACGGCTGCCACCTCCTCCTGCGGCCCTCCTGGTGGGCTTCACGCCGCCGTTTCTCGGTAAATCGACCGCGCCCTGCTCTGCATCGGCAGGATCCAGATCTGGCGGCGCCCACCGACGACTTCCGTCCTCCCCGCCGGCGCGTGGGGAGCCGCCTGCGCCTCGCTTGCGGAGCATCATCCGCGTCGCTGCGACCTCGACACGCCCTCGCCTGCCGCCTGCAGCGCCATAAATGAGGCCCTGTCGGCATGGCGCCGTGCGGGCTGCCCCTCGCCTACCGCAGTTATGGCGCCACGGCCTGGCATCCTGCGCACCTCCAACGCCTTCAAGGCCTCTGCGTCAGCCCGACCGCGCCACTCTGTGAGGTTCTGCATCCCTACCCCCGCGCCTTCAAGACTCTCCCACCTCTACGCCAAGCTCTGATGGCAAGTCCCATCGCCCGTCACCTCCCGCTCCGGCGCCGCCCACTGTCGATGACGGGGGCTGGACTAGGGTGCTACCTCGCCATGCCCTACGCGCGGCACGGGGTACGGCCTCCCCTGCTCCTTCAATGCGACGTCGCCCCTCGACCTTTTCCCCTCCATCAAAGCACTCCAACGCGCGCGTCCCTGCTCACAGAGCGCCCATCCTCCTCTCCAAGTCCAGACGCTGCCATCGCTGTCAAGCTCGGGATCACCTGCGAGTCGACTGCCGCGACCCGCTCCGGTGCGCCATCTGCTGGCGTTGGGGACACGGTGCGCGCGACTGCCGGCCTCCTCCGCCCGTGCCGCCCACCCCGCGTCCATCCCCGCCCGCGCATGTGCCTGCTCCGCGCGCCATGGCGGAGTTCCTCGGAGATGCCGCCTCCCGCACGCCTGAAGACTGCTGCGTCATCGCCACCTCCTACGACATCGACTGCGCTCGCCTTGAGTGGGAGCACACCGCCATCGTCGCCTGGGTGCTCTCCCCGCCACCCGGAACGGATCGCTCCGACGTCGACGACACCTTCCGCAGCAAGTTCAACCTCCGCTCCTCCGATTTGCTCGTGAGCTCCCACTTCCCCGAGCCCTACCTCGTCAAGTTCTCCTCCGCCGAGCTACGGGACCGCGTCATGCGCACCAAGAGGTTCATGTTCAAGCTCTTCGGCTTGGAGATCCATTTCCGGCCTTGGCGCGCCGTCGCCCACGCTTTCAACGCGTGCCTCCGCTTCCGCGTGCACCTGCACGTCGACGGGTTGCCGCCGTTCGCGTGGCGCCCGGACATCATCAATCAGGTCCTGGGCCGCAGCTGCGCGGTGCAGCGCCTCGACAGCGGCTTCACCACCATGGAATGCACCTCCTCCTTCGAGTTGTGGGCGTGGACCGACGAGCCGCAGCGCATCCCGAAGCTTCTCTGGTGCACCTTCGCCAACAAGGGCCCCGGCGGCCTCTCCTCCCTCGTGCGGGTCTCCGAGGACCGGTCGGACCAGTGGAAACGCGGCGCCACCTTCCGGGTCTTCTTGCACGTTGAGATCATCGAAGACTACACCGATGCTCCGGAGCTCGACGGCGGTGAGCCCATCTCCAGCTTCCGGCTGTTGCCGCACACCTTGCCACCTTGGCACCTGGGCGTTGCTGATGGCTCGGCGGCGACCCGCGTCTCGGCGATCTCCATCCCGCCTCTTGCCGAGCCACGCTTTGCAGAGGGCGTGGGCTCCAGCCGCTCGAGCCGCAACCGCGGCGGCCGCGACACGACGTCTGAGCTTTCGGCCACCCGCGAGCGCGGCGGCGACCCCGACTTCACGCCCATCATCGGGCGCGCCCATCGCCGCGACCGCTCCAGCGACAGGGACAGGGTGGAGCGCCACCGGAGCCGGTCTCGCCACGGCGAGCGATGTGATGACCGCGAACCTGCTCGCCATCGCCACGACGACAATGAGGATGACAAGACCGGCAAAGTGGCCGTGGCACCGGGACCGCCGCACGGCATCAAGGGCTCCCGTCGCAAGAAGCAGCAGCCGCTACGACGGCTCCCGTGGCAACGGAGGCCACGATCGCTCCACTCGCTACGGCAGCAGGCAGGAGGGGCGGCGGCACTCCATGCGCTCCGTCATCGTGCCACCTACGAGCTCTCCACCTCCTTTCATCCCCGCCCCGGAGACTGCCCTTACGGACGGCGAGGTCACGGCAAAGCTGCAGGACATGTTCCGCGTGGGCGCTGCAAACATGCGCGCCGCTCTCTCGATCCTCCTTGGCAGCGAGCCGGTTCCGCCCACCTTTGGCTCGGTGTGCCGGGACTGGATGTCTTCGATCCGTGCGGCGCCCGCCGAGCTCACCGTCGGCTCGTCACGGCTCGCCTCGCCTCCGCCCGTGTCTTTCCGGCTCCCGGCACCGGTGGTTGAGGAAAGCTCGGCTTGGGACATGGACAAAAATGCAGCGGCGAGCGTCTCGCTGTTGCGCGGGTTGCAAATGATGGCCGCGTGGTGCCGGAATGCTGGGACATGGAGGACGCGAGAACTGAGGCCTGGTCCGAGGTTAGCAAGGTCGTTGCCGTGGAGGGCGATGCCCTAGTCACGCGGGGCACGGCGGATGGAGCAGAAGGGGACGAGGGTGACTTGGCGCCTCGCTCGTGCAAGGAGCTGCAGGGCAAGTCCGACGCGACCGTGGCACTGCCACAACTTGGCGCCACGGAGGACGACGCACAGGCCACGCAGGGCTCGGCCCTGCGTGATGGAGCAGAAGGGGGCGAGGATGGCTTGTTCCCTCGCACCAACGATGAGCTGCAGGCGGCGCCCGTTGCGGCCGTGGCGCCGCCACGCCGTGGATCACCGCGCGGGAGACAAACGACGGCACGGGGCTTCTTCAGGACACTGATGAGCTGGGCGCCGCTATGCGCTTGGCTGGCCTAGCTGATCTGATCGACGGCGATGACGCCGGGACCGCAACGCGTCGGGTGGGCTGGTTCACCGCCTATTCAGGAGGCCGGACGTGCCTTGCTGCCACTTCCTCCGGCCACGGCAATCATTGTGCCTCCTGCTCCTGCGGCGGTCGGGGATGCTTCCCTGGTGCGACGCAGCCAGCGGCTTGGGGCGAAGCCGCAAATGCCAACAATGGACAGGGCCATCAGGAGGCTCAATCAGAAGATGGGCATTGACACTGGGGTGAGATGCCGCTCGTGACAGCAAGAAAGCTCTTCGAAGCTAGCTACAAGAGCACCATGACCGACACTGCGGCTAAGGGATTAAACATCCTTTTCAAGCTGAACCTGCCCTGCATGGACATCGCCACTGACGCGCTGCTGGCCATGGCCGGACCTGGTGGCACGGAGTTTGCCCCATCTGCTGATCAAGAGATCATCGTCTGATGTCGTCTGCAGTCTGCTCTTCATTCTACGCTTTCTTCATTTTCCGCATCCAGCTAGCTACTTTAAGTTTCAAGTTATTGGGTGGCTTGTCACCTATAAGACTCTTCTGCAACTGCTCCCGCGAATTCTTCTGCATTTGTTGTCACAAGCGCCGCCAAGCCACTATGTTTGAGCCACATCTCGACATTGCCGACTGGAACACCCGCGGTTTAAACGACCAGGCCCGTAAAGATACTGTACACGCCATGTTCGCCAACACTCCCTGCCACATCGCTTGTCTCCAGGAAACAAAGCTAGACTTCATCGACCATGCAACCGCGTCTTACATTGGGGGATACAAGCTGCGCTCCTTCGCGCACAGACCTGCCACCGGCACTAGAGGAGGAATTTTGTTCCTCTGGAACGAGGACTTTGTGACTTTGACAAACATTCACATTGGGACTCACCTGATCTCTGCTGATATCTGCATCCGTGCCCGCGGCACCACCTTCAAGCTCACAAATGTATATGGGCCAAGCACGGACGTCGATAAAAGGGCTTTCCTTGATGAGGCGATTGCGCAAGCCCCTACAAATGATGAGAAGTGGCTGATTATCAGAGATTTCAATCTCATCTACCAGGCCGTGAACAAGAGCAATTCTAACCTAAATTTCCGGCTCATGGGTCAATTTCGGCAAGCTCTGAACACATGTCATCTTAAGGAGGTCAAGTTGCAGAACAGAAAGTATACTTGGAGCAACGAGAGGAGCGACCCTACCTTGGTCAGGTTGGACAGGGCTTTCTGCAATCCGAGCTGGGAACTGGTCTTTGGGAATCACGTCCTCACGGCTCTCTCCTCGTCTCTGTCGGATCACTGCCCCCTGATGCTGTCAAGTCTGAGCGGCCCTAAGCGTCCTCCCTCCTTCCGCTTCGAGAACTTCTGGACAAAAATGCCGGGCTTCCAGGAGGTGGTCCATGCGGCGTGGAATGAGCCTACCACACACACGCAACCGGTGCACGTCCTCAATCACAAGCTCAAGAAGAGGCTGGGAAACTTCGTGCTTGGAGCAAAAGCCTTTTCTCGGACCACAAGCTTCAACTCTTCATGGCTCTCGATGTCATCCTCCAGTTGGACATTGCTCAAGAATCTAGGACTCTCTCGGTCATTGAGAAGAACCTCCGCGCGGGCCTGAAGAAACGGGTTATGGGTCTCGCGGTTCTGGAACGCACACACAAAAGGCAAGCTTCAAGAATCATGAACCTGAGGGTGGGTGATGCCAACACCAAATACTTCCATATGAGGTCAATTCTCGTCGCCGAAAGACCCATATCCAGCGGCTTCAACACAATGGGGGCTGGGTGACCGGTCATGAGGATAAAGCTGCGGTGATTTTGGAGCACTTCACTACTACCCTAGGGCCTCCCCCTCCCAGGCAGATTGATTTAAACTGGGACAACATCGCGCCGGACACAATGGACTTGGATGATCTGGCTCTGCCTTTTTCGGAGGATGAAATCAAGGCCGCCATTGAGGATATGCCTAAAGACAAAGCCCCTGGACCTGATGGTTTCACCGTGGCTTTCTTCTCCTCATGCTGGGGCATCATCGAGGCTGACTTCATGAGGGTCATCGATGCCTTCTCTGAACTGTCTGTCAACAACTTCCAGGTCATCAACTCTGCGAACATTGCCCTCTTACCGAAAAAAGACGGGGCCGACTCCATTGCTGACTTTCGCCCTATTAGCCTGATTCACATCATCCCGAAGATCATCGCCAAGGCTATGGCTCGGCGTCTCAGCCCTAAGATGAATGACCTTGTGTCCCATTGCCAGAGCGCGTTCATTAAATCAAGAAGCATCCACGACAACTTCATGTATGTCCGGAACACCGCAAGACGTCTCCATCGCGCCAAGGAACCCACTCTGCTCCTTAAGCTTGACATCGCTAAGGCTTTCGACTCTATGCGGTGGGATTACCTACTGGACGTCATGCAGCGGCGTGGCTTCCCCACGAGGTGGCGGGCCTGGGTCTCTATCCTCTTCTCCACCGCTACTTCTCGGGTGCTTCTGAACGGCATCTCGGGCCTGGACATCTTTCATGGAAGGGGGCTCAGACAGGGGGACCTGCTATCCCCCTTGCTCTTCGACATCGGCATTGATCCTCTAAATAAGACGCTTGAGCTCGCCACTGAAGAGGGACTTCTGCAACCGTTGCCGAACGGCTGGCAAATCTGCGCCTTTCGCTCTATGCCGACGATGCGGCAATTTTCCTGCTTCCTACTTCAAACGACATCTCCAACCTCGCTTCCACCCTGCAGCATTTTGGCGAGGCCACCGGCCTTGTGACCAACTTCACCAAGAGCTCCATATCACCTATTCGCTGCGACGACATCGACTTGACCGCCATTATGACGGACTTTCCGGCAACACTCGCCCATTTCCCCATGAAGTATTTGGGGCTTCCTCTTGCGCTTGGGAGGCTTCGTCGTGCTGACCTACAAGCTTACATCGACAAGACTGCCTCTAGACTACAACCCTGGAAAGGAAAGTTCTTGAACCGGCAGGATGTGTGGCCCTGGTGAAATCTGTGCTATCCTCGATGCCCATCTTTCTGCTCACAGCCATCAAAGCGGATAAGAGCTTGCTCAAGGCTTTCGACAAAATTAGAAGGGGCATGCTATGGAACTGCACCGAGAAGGTCAGCGGCGGCAAGTGCAAAGTTTGCTGGGACAAGGTTTGTAGACCAAAGGTCCTTGGTGGGCTCGGTATTCTCAACTTGGAAAAATTCTCCAGGGCGCTTAGGCTGAGGTGGTTGTGGTTCGAGTGGACCTCCCCTGAGAAGCCTTGGGTTGGCACCGAAACTCCGACGGACTACACCGACAAATGCCTCTTCAATGCGGCCACCATGGTCACAGTCGGCGATGGCCTCAAAGCTTCCTTCTGGGAGTCTTCCTGGCTTCAGGGCTCAGCCCTAGGGTGCTAGCTCCTGACATCTTCGAGGCCTCCAAGCGGAAAAACAGAAATGTCCACGACGCGCTCACTGACTTCAAATGGATTGCCGACCTCCGCGTTGACAACTTCACGGTGGAACACATCTCGCAGTTCGTCAACCTCTGGAATCTCACCCAGGAAATCGCTCTGTCTCCAGGCACGGAGGACACCATCACTTGGACCTTGTCGACTACGGGGGTCTACTCGGCTAAGTCTGCATACAAAGCTCAGTTCATCGGCTCTTCTCCATGCCCTTTCATGTCGGTGGTTTGGGGCACTTGGGCCCCTCCGAAGTGTTCCTTTTTCGCTTGGCTTGCTGTTCAGAATCGCCTATGGACCTCTGACCGCCTCGCCATCAGAGGCTGGCCCCTTCAGCCGTTGTGCCAACTTTGCAGATGCCGCCTGAAACGGGAAGGCACATTCTTTTCGAGTGCCGTTAGCTTCGGCATGGCTTCGCTGCCCCTGCATAATCCAAAGCCTGCAATCTACCAAGGCCACCATGTTTGACTACTGGAAGGAGCTCGCCTCCTTACCCTCTCCATCTCGCAATGGGATGCAGACGGCCATCATCCTCATCACTTGGGAGATTTGGAAGGAACGAAATGCGAGGGTCTTCAACAACAAGTTCACTATGCCCTCGGCCCTCTTTCAACATATCAAGAGCGAAAGCAAGAACTGGATTTTGGCGGGCGCGAAAAAGTTAGCAGAAACCATCGGGGGTTAGGCGATATGTAATCTTTGGGTTTCGGCTTATGTCTTTTTAGGACTTGGCTTTGTGCTTGTCTTTGCTCCTTCTATATCAATATAAAAGGCAAAGCTTTTGCCTTGTTTCTATAAAAAAAAGAACACTAGAAACATCAGTACATGATAAACCAGGTTCACCTAGCTAAGATAGCACAAACAGTTTGCACAGCTGATTCCAGGCTGTTTATCAGATTGAAAACGGTGCAACACATTGCAGAGACGATAGATAGCAGCCCAACTTTAGCCTCGCGTTCCTGAATCCTCTTTGCACAGAGCTATTCTCGAAACTGAAACCTGAACATATACCAGAAAAGGCACAATCAGTTAAGTACGATATCACCTCCAGATAATATTGCACAAGAAAATAACCACGTTAATTTGAAGTAGGCTATGCATAAAATTCACAGGGAAAGGACCATCGGCAACTCTCTTGGAATTGCAGGGTCTTTTTGTCTCAAGTTTTTCCTTTTGAAAGGTTCCTCTTAGCAATTCATGTGGAGCTGCAAGATCTATTATGCAAAATCACCTTTTGTTTAAAAGTGAGCCCTCAATAAATTCTAGAATTACATGTCATTATTCTTTGTTGAAAGATACCTTCTGGTAATTCTCTTGGAATTTTGAGGTCCATTTTACAAAATCACATTTAGTTTGAAAGGCGGCCAAGGTAATTCTGGGTCATTTCACAAACTTTCTTTGTTGAAAAAGGACCTCCACAGTTTGTCTAAAGTCATGGTGGGTTTTTCCACAAAATTCCATGGTTTTGACAAAGTTGTCCAATGCACCTCGCTATCTACAGATTGTTCAGCTCCCACTGCATATTCTGCTTTAATAAGACACTGGTCTCAAATCTCGAGTTTGATCTTGGTGGGCTAAAGATATAACCACCCTCCAAACTACCTAGCGAATGCTTGGTGGGCTAAATCCTTCTTTGTGTTTCATGCTGAATAACTGGATGCTGCTTTATTAGCTCTCGGTTCAATATATTCGAGTCAGTAAAATGACAGCCTGGTTGCAAATCATGGAACCTTGGAACAAGACAGATATGGAGTAATAAGTAATAACCCCAGATCACACAGAACAGTTCACGTTACAAGTTCTGTGTTAAGCACATTAAAAGTATGAGGGAAAAGTGCAATAAACATGATACTATAAAATATGCCTAACTGGATGAGGCTCGAAGAAAGGACTAGTACATTGTCCATCGGTCTTACTATTTACAGTCAAAATCTGACAACATGCCAACATCATCACAACATAGTAAAGCCTTACAGTTTCAAGTAGTTGAGACATCGCACATCCACCGTCAAGTCGATTCTCTCACCCTTACTCAAAACTGAATCCTGCGCAAAAGCCAAAAAAGACACGATGAAATAAGAGTAGTGTCCTCAGCATATATCTATAGCTCTCAGCTAACAACGAATTGAGAATACTGGAAGACTTCACATGTTGGAATTTATCTTGTTATTTTAGTTTTCGAAGTTAGTCTCTTTCACTTTTCAAAGGGAGTAAGCAGAAAGGACGTGGAACGAGCTACTCCCTTCCTCCCGTTTTACTTGTCGTGGACGGAGAACTAGGATAGTACAAATCGGGTATATAGCTCGCAACAACAATTATGGAACAGAGGAGTACTTTAGAAATGTGCAACCAGCTGAAAGAAAGGAAATCAAATGTTCCAGGAGAAAAGAAACGAAAAAATTGTTCAGAATACAGGAGTACAACGCTCTAAGCCTGTTACACGCAATTTCATAAGCAAAATGCCATAAGCGATTTCACAGCAAAGCACGTTAAACAAGGAATAATAACAGACATTGATAGAGGTTATGTTCAACTCTTCCCAAACCAACAGACAAAACTTTGGTATGGGGATACAAGAGAACTATTAATGAAGCTACATGTATACAAAATGACAACAAAAGGGGCATATGAGTGAACTGATAATGAATAAACGGAAGTAATTATTCATTAGTAATCAAGTTTGTGTATGAAAAAGAACTAGATGATGACAGTTGCTAAAAAAGGAACTGAACTGCCACATATGATGAGCTTTTGAGACATGTAAGTGACTAATACCAACCAAAGACAAGTCAAAAAGTTGTGTTAGTGTTACTACTTGGAGCTATTAAATGTAGACATTCGTGTAACACAATTTACTGCCCATGGGTCCATGCATTCAAACCTATATTAAAAATGTATTTTACAAGTCAAGTTGTTTTCTTAAAAGAGCATTAATGTGCATCACAGTATAAAATTTACGCTGGTGCAAACATATGACCGTTTTCTGTTTGAGTCATGAACAAATACAACATTTGATGCACGCCTTGGATACTGAAAAGTATGCTACTCAAACTACACCAAAGAAAAATATGGTCATATTCTTTTCCACCAAACTTTTCAAGTCTAATTGTTATAGCATGATATCCATCCATGTTTTTTTCTCTCAACAAACATCACTGCTTTGTCTAGTGATAAAAATGCATTTCACATACAGCGTCTAAATAAACCCGAGTGAGATCCGCATTTTTCAGACACTTTTGATACTATTCAGAGCTAAGCAAGAGTCCACATCATTTATTACTCTTCAAAACTAATCAATTAACATATTTTATTTTTGATGAGAAGTAATCAACAATCCCATATGGTTTATTCACCATAATTAAATTTAAACTCCTCTACAAAATGGAGTATAGTAATGTTTTCATTTGTCCGCCTAACCAAATGCGGTGCACGATTCCATATACTCCCTCTGTTCCGTAAAGGAAGGCGTATAAATTTAGTCAAAAGTTAAACCATACAAAGTCTGACCAAACTTTTTTGAAAAATATAAACCTCTACTGTGTCAAATCAATCAAATTAGATACATCATTAAACATATTTTCGTAACATATCTATAAAATATTATAATGATTGATAATTTTTTCTATAAACCTGGTCAAAATTTACACTTTTTTACTTAAAAAAAATGAACTCCTTATTTTCAGGAATAGAGGTAGAATCAAGTAATTGGGACTCTGAACATATTGGTTTTCCAACCAATTAGGAGTTTCTCAATTACTTACTTTCTTTACCACACATCGAGGCAAATTTCAGAATATGCAAAATTATAAAAGCATGGCAAGTGTTACCAGTCAACTTACGTATGTTATATGTGCACAAAAACTTCAAAAGTTGAAGAACTCTATCATCAACCACATTATACTTGACAGAAATTAACTTCAAGTGTTCTGATATTGCAGCAGATTTCTCTGTTGAACTGTAGCTTCCTTTCATTTCCACTTCATGTGCTTGTTCCTGAGAAAATGGAATCATTTAACCAAGATGAATAATCAATAGAAACTTCAACAGTGCAGTCATCTATCCATGACACATATACCTCAGAAACGAGTTGAAGAGTGAGCTTCTCTAGAACTGGAGAGTGTTTGAGAATGCATGTTAGTGCATCAAAGTCAGGACCCACACACCAGTAGACATTGAGTAATAAAGTCTTTAACTTGTTAAATGTGGGGCACATCTTCAAATCCCTTGAAAAAATAAGCTGGACCAAGTATAAACAGAACGATGGAGTAATCCTCATTAGAAATCCCAACTGGTTGCAATAAATATGGAAATTATGTCCATTGTCTATGAATGCCAGTAATGGATGTAAATAGCACAAAAGCTATCATGTATCCTAAGTCCAGTTTGGCTAACCAAGCTGAAGCCCAGTGCAAATTAACATGACCAGCATATCTATATTATTTTAAATCGCATTCTTAATACCTTGACATCAAAATCAAGGAGTTGACATTATAAAAAAATGTGTGAGCAGTATGACAGTATCCCACAATTATTTTCACAAGCACGTTTTAATGGGTTTGGCGTAGAAAGTACAGAATAGGACAGAGGTGCAAAATCATACCATTCCCAGTGGAGACATCAACTCGAGATGCTTAGCATTATAGATAGCTCCAAGGAGCACGGTATCGCTGCTTCCATCATCGTAAGCAAGACAATTCACACATGTAGCACCATTAGTACCACAGAAACCCCGTTTTCTGTAATTATGACAGACATCACTGCAGGCACGCCCAAGTTCCACAACTGCAGTCTCTAAAATTGGCATGCTTTCAAGCAAAGGGGTTCTACCCGCAAAGGTGTCTAGTGTAAAAGAGATGAGGCCTGGAGCAGAAACACTGACTCGATGATCAACCTCGGAACGGCAAAAAATAATGCTCAAACGTTTCAGGGACAGGGACGATATCTTCTCAACATCAATCTGGCAATGGCGCATCTTCAGATCCTCCAATACTGGACAGCTAGAAAAATCAAGAAAGGAGCTCTGGAGGATTACACCCTGAAGGTCTAATGTCGTGAGATGCCGAGAGACAAGAGGCAGGTCGTCTAACTTGGCATAGAGTAACTCAGTGTGACAGAGATGAAGGGTGAGCGCACGAATTTGCACAGCACAGCATAACGGGTCCATAGGTTCACATAGGTCACGTCGTCTTCTTCCAAGAAACCAGAGAGCTTGACCACAAAAGTGTTTAGGCCGGCGTGTCCACGCAGGATCAGCAGATGGTCCACAAATTGCCGGACATCATGGACAGATGTGGCGTCCTCAAATTCGACGATGCGCAGGCCTGTGGCGAACTTCCAGAGGTGGCGCCAGCGCTGTGCGAGCACGCACGTACGCACGGCCTCCTGCGCCGGGAGGAAAGAGAGGAAGTGGTGGAGGATCTCGTCCGGGAGGGCGCCGACGCGGTCGACGGCGTCCGCCATAGGCGCTTTCTTGCCCTTTTTGTTCGGAGACATTCCGCCGAACAGGTCGCGGGCGTCGACGCTGCGGGGACAAGAATTCGTCATAATGTGCAAAGGGTGGAGAGAATCGGAAGGCAAAGATCGAACGCCTGACGGCGACGTGGACTCACCTGGCCGCGGGCAAGTCTGCTCGTCGCCGGTTGCCGGAGGCAGCGGAGGAACAGAGGATTGACTTGGTGGGAAGAACTGACGATCGACGTCGTAATAAAGCCTCGTTTCAGAAAACAGAGACCGAGATAAGAGTTCGTGTTCGCACAGGACTCAAAGAGACACGACGTCAAACTGGTCTCACGCACTAGTCCTTGCTTCTGCTACACTTTATTTCGGTTTCAGATGTGCACTTCACTTGACGGACGGGTATCTTCTTTTTCTGGACAAATCGTCAAAGATTTCGTGCTCCCGACGTCCAGTGATCTCACAATTTTTAAAAAATCAAAACTATATTTAAAAGTTTCAATAAAAAATCAGAAAAACATGATGCATGTTCTCCATGATCATATCCTACAAGCATGCAAATTATCAATGCAAAATGAGTTTTAAACTACACAAAAATGACAGATATACAGATTTGAGTACAGTGAACAATGTGTAGTTTCAAATCTCTAATTTTTGTTATTCTTATATAGTCCATAATACAATAAATTTTATCATGATTTTGCATACTTATAGTATACATCATTGTAAACATGCGGAATTTTCTTCAGATTTTTTTAAACTTTTAAATATATTTTTTAAAATTTTATAAAAGAGTGGATCACTAGATCACGTGAGCCAAAATGACTTGCCGTCATATCCAACTCTTTCGAAGAATTTGAGACACGATCCAATCCATGTTCGAAACATAATCAAAATCTGGTAGCACCATCGGCGCAAAAAAAAAGTGTTGTGACAAACTTGTGCAATTCAACTTCATTCTCCTTGGCGCTAGGTTGTCTCATGGAATATAAGATATTAGGACGAAAAGTAAAATGTGTCCTACTTCTTACAAAATCATGTACCCACGCCTAAATATAATATGTTTTAGCTATTCCAGTACAAACTACATACGGATATATATAGACGTATTTTATTGCGTAGATTCACTCATTTAGCTCCATATACAGTCCAAATGAGAACACTTAAAACATATACGGAGTACAGCCAAAGTATATTTTCACTTAATTATATAACTCGGATGTGTGTTATTTCGTAGTACAATATTTAGAAACACAAATATTAGTGCTAAACAAGAAAAAAATGTCACTAAAGCAATAAAGTGTCTCATGTTCTACTGAAAAAGTATCGTTTCGTCTCATAGTTTCAAATAAATATCCAATTATATAACTCCATAGTTAATCTTCTCCGAGACAAAAAATTTAAGTGCTATTATCTTCAATCTATTGAGAGATTAGAAAAGCTGCTTTCTATAGATGCAACAATACAATAATGGTTACCAAAATTTTGTATGCAATAAAATGGGTGCTTCCTAAAAAACTTCATATCAAGATGACATGTATATTCATTAAATATAGTCTAGATGAAACTAACTCCGCAAACTAGTCCTCTTCATCAATATGTTTAAATTTTCTGCTCCTAAGTGAAACCTCAAGATTGACCACAAGCAACCATCAAGCTCTGATCATCCAAAGCTCTTGTCATCCAAGGACCACAACCTATATGAAAATAAACAAGAAACCAACAGGTTTTTTATACTCCTAGTAATAGATAAGATAATAAATGAAGAATGAACCTTGAAGTTTGAAAGAACAACTATCTTTGAAATTTTCAATGTGGTGATACATATTGTTTGGGGATATCACGCGATATTGAAGAAATTGAGTTATTAGTTGCACTAATCAATTGCATTTTACTATGGTTTGTCTACATATACATATATGTGCATGCATATAGGGCATGTTTGGTTACTAGGAGAAACCCCAACCAACCCGTGGGTGCCAAATCTTGTTGTATCCTTAACTGGAGGAACGCTCACTCGGTCGTTCCAGCCAACCAACTTTGTTCAGGCAAAAAAAAAGGAACCCAACTTCGGTTTCAGATATTGTCAAGCTTCTCCTTGCCCCATTTTATCTCCTTCGCCTAATCATTTCTAATCTACACAATCGTGTTCCGATTCGAGATAAGATGTACACGAAAAAGATGACATCGACGTTGTGATTCCATTCTCGTGATCGGTTTCGAAATTCGCTGAGTGTAACTCCTCAATTTCAAGTTTATATTCAGATATGTTTAAACGAATTTTGCCAAATTCATCGTACAGTTGACCATTTAAAATTTCCTATGAGTAAGTTCATCTCGTTGTTTCACACAACTTTCGTGTTATAAGTTTTTCTTCATGGCGTGATTGTATTTCAACCTCTCTCATCTATCATCTTGAACATCTGTTTTACCTGTTCACGTTTTAGGATGAGATCTACATGAAAATATATTGGTCGATGTTGTGGTTCCATTCCGCCAATCGCTTCCGAGTTTTGTTAAGTATAACTTCAATTTCGTGTTAAGTTTGCATTTAGGGGCGAACCGATTTGTAATTTCATTCGACAAGTAGGTTCATCTCGCCTTTTCGCACAACTTCTGCGTTGTTAGTTTTCGTTGGATGGTCATATACGAGTATATCATGTATTGGACATGTGTATGTATTTTCGTGTGCTTGTTTAATGCGTGTTCTTCCACCTTTTTATCGTTTCCGCTCCGCCGCTCGCCACCGCAAACTTCAAGATGAAGAACAGCAAAATGGTCGTAGCCCAAAACCACTACACTGTCACCGCCGCCCTACTCACCACCATCGGAAGTGGTATGATGTAATTATACCACGTAGAAAAGAGGCCAGAGTAAACATCACACGGTTACAACAAAACACCGATGCTTTTGTTTCTCTCGGATCAGGCTAAAAGCAATGCAAGCAACCAAGGCCCTCAATAAAGGAAACGCTAATCGTGAACGACGAGCCTAACACGTCCATAGCTTTGACATCACTTGTCCTAATCCCTAACGCCAGCCACTGACCACAGCACGCTCACGATACCGATACAGAGACCTGTTTGGATCGATCGGAAGATGCATGCCGCACTGCTCTTGCGCTGGTGCTGGCCGCTAGACCGGAGAAAAGGCCCACAAATAAACCAGATAGAACAATTCACGTTACCAGATCTGTGCCCAAGCACGTTCAATCAGTACGAACCAAAAGCATGATAGAAATAATACATCATTTGATGAATCAGGCCATCTGGATGATATCTAAAGCTCCAAGCCAGGTCCTCTAAGAGGAACTCACATGACATATCAATAGTCCATAAGACAAAAGACGGCAAATATGACAGCATCGCCGCATCATACTGACGCCTTCCACTATTTTTGAAACCGTAGAGCCTTCCACCATCGAGTAGCCGAGAGAAGGTTGATGAGGCTACAGTCAACTGATTTTTCTCACCCTAAACGAAACAGAATCCTGGACAAAAACAAAAACACACTATGAGGTAAGACCGCAGGAGTATAATAAATGTATAATGCCATATAAAGAAATAGTAGTGCTCATTCAGATGATAATGAAAATGGAAGTACTCGAAGACTTTGATGAGAGTCACTGTACATGCTGGAGCATTATCTCATAGACAGATCTAGGGACCATGCCACCTCAAAAAAGTTGCAAATTGTTCGAGAATAGTTTATTTTTTTATTTTTTTGGTTCAGCCCAAAGCCACAAGCTCATACTCCAAGACCAAATCCCACTACTGCAATTTATTTGCATGTGCGGGGTTGCAATGCCTTGAGACCTTATTAAACTATTTGTGTTGTACTTTTGACAAATTCTGAACTTATATCATGTATTTGTGATGTACGTAGAAGATAAATTGTGCATGTAGTGTGAAAGCACTGTCGATAAAAACTTAGATATATCTGATTATGTCAATTTTCTAACTCATAATATGTTGAAATAACAGTAATTCATGACAAAAAATTTGATCACATGTGACAGGTATAATTTATAGCTATGAATTTCGAAGTTTCTAGCCTTATTTCTTGTTTGAGAAAACACAAAATTTGCGGATTCTCAAAATACTTTTTTTTTCCAAAAAATATGGAAAAAAAACTTGACTGTGGTATAGTATGAGCATTTATCAGAAAACGGCATACAAAAAAGTGACCATTCGTTAACCATAGAAAGAACACAAATTAGTGTATATATAATTGCTATCTAACTGTTCATTTCTTCTCTTTCACTGTGCATTGTATGTCATACTTTTGCACAAATGGTGAATGTCATGCCATAGTATGTAGTACATCCATGATTGTTTCCAAAAGAACTGAAACTTCAAGATGGATAATTGGGCATTCTCAAGATGAACTGCAGACACAACCAGTTGCGGAAAATATGCATTTGAAAAATTATACAAACATAGCTAAGAGAAGGCAACCCCACAACATGTGGCGCTAACCTAGCCTCGGAATCAATCCTATCAAACAGGCGCTGCAAAGACACATGCATTGTGTTGCTTCCAAACCAGGCACTAAGGAGGATGGGCAAGGCACCCGTCCTCTGAGTTTGGGCCGGCGATCGCACTGTCGGCAACCACCAATGGATCTGTTGTGGCTTTTCAGTTTATCGGATCCTAGCAAGGGCCTAGTGCCAAACTTGCCGATTGAAGACAAAGTCCACCAGCAGATGCTGCATTGTCTCAGGAGCTTGTTACACAGCAAGGAAATGGCATGCTGTGGCAAGGCACATGTGCCAGGCGATCAGCTGCTCAGCAGCAATCCTGGTGCGTGAGCTGCAGGAATTCCTACCCAAATACCAGGATCAAGAAATGATCGAGCCTTGGAAGAGGGAATCGTATCATAAGCATGCCTCCTACAGGCCATCTCCAGCGCAGTTTGTTGAGTCCTTGCAGAGGTGCACCATGGCAATGATTGACGTCCCCCCCCCCCCCTGTTCCAGATGTCTGCAACCCAAGCTCTGCCACAGAGGCCTTCACTATGTGTGCGGGTGCCGACAGCACCACTTGGTAATTTCCGGCATGATGACCTACCCCAGATCCACCTCTTCCAAGAACAGAGCCAGCTGGACATAACACTGTCTTCACATTGGCTGGGTGGTGCCACAGCTTAGACTACTTCTACCTTAATAGACTCACTCATCAACTGGACATAACACTGTCTTCTCAGACGGTGAATTTAGGAATGCATCAGGCATGGTGAGTGTGCCATGGCAACAGTTAATGTGTCTAGTGATTCTATTAGGGTAGAAGTAGTCTGCATGTGGGTTACCCAAGGTATTTTTAAACCTGCTACGTTCATAAAAATAAGGTGTCATGTAATTATTGTCTTGATATTACTTAACAATTGGGCGGTGCTCCTGCCTCCTACCAGGTTTCTAGCAATACATGAAATCACGAATCGTAACAGATAGTCAGACGGTGATAGAAAAATTGTGTCCAAGTCTCATCAGGAACAAGGAAAAGACTCAGGGAAACTAGCGTAAGGATACAATTTATGAGATTACATGTGTGTAAGATGATAACTGAAGGGGGTCATTTATTTGATAATTGATAAGTATTCAAGCAAAAGCAATTGTTCATAAGCAATTCAAGTGCATGCGTAACAAGAACTGAATAATAGAAAATTCGTATAAAAGGAACGAAAAGCTCATATCTCATGTCTTTAGGAGATGTCAGCATTTTGTTTTGCAGTATTACTGCTGAGAACTATAATGCAGATATTATGTTCCTAAGAACCAAGCAAGAGCCATTGTTCTTATTACTTTCTAAAAGTTACCAATTAAGACATGTTTTACAGATTAAGTAATAAGCAAGTTACAATGTGCTAATGCTTTGCGCTCCAGACCCGCTTCACGCAGAACACTTGCGAACAGAATGGATTAGACTGTTTCCGTTTTGCCCCCGCTAAGTATCATGCAGGGTTTCCATCTCCAAGAAATTCGGTGATCCTAACCTACTGTTTTTGGAATAAGTTTTGAGATTTATCATTGTGTTTCCCGCATATGGAAAATTTCAGAATATACAAAGCATGAAGAGTGCCACAGCGTCACCGGTAAACTTACATAGGTTAAGTGTACACAGGAACTTCAGAACTTTAGCAACTTTCTCGTCAACCCCATGACACTTGACATCGACTATCTTCAGGTGTTGTGATATTACAGTAGATCTCTGCACTGAACAGTAGCTTCCATTCAATTCCACATTAGGTCTTGCTCCCTGGGAAACCAAGAAAAAGTTAACCAATATGAATAATAAAACATGACCATCAACAATGCAGCAATTATCTGTCTATAACACATATACCTCGGAAACAAGTTGAAGAGTGAGCTTCTCTAGAACTGGAAAGTGTTTGAGGATGCAAGTTAGTGCACTGAAGTCAGGACCAACACACCAGTAGTCATTGAGTAATAAGTCCCTTAGGTTTTTAAATGTAGGGCACCATTTCAAATCCCTAGTGAAAATAATCTGGAAAAAATAAAAATAAAAGGTTCACGTAATCTTCATTGTGAACTATCAACATGATGATCTAGGAATCTCAATTTGTAGCAATGCATACACATCCGATTATTGTCTATGAGTGTCCAACAGTGGATGTACTACAGAAACGTTTCATAAATTCCTCTTGATTTACACAGGCTGACAGGCATAACCCAATTTTGGCTACACAAGCTGATGTTCTGCACAACCTAACATGACCAGATCATCTATACTATTCTCAAATCTTGCATTGGAAAAATCTTATCATCAAAACTCAGCAGTGGAAATATGAAAATAAAAAAAAGAATAATATCAGATACCTATTCTCACAAGGGTACACTAAAGACTTTGACGCACCAACAAACAGAATATCTAATACTAAATACAACTATAGCAAGAGAAAATGGATGAGAAACAAGACTAGAAGTTTAGGACAGAGGTGCAAGCATACCATTCCTAGTGAAGATGTCAACTCCAGGTGCTCATTCCATCATTGTAAACACAATTGACACAGCTAGCACCATTGGCACGACAGAAAACACCAGAATTGCTATACTGCAGACAGATGTCATCTGAGGTATGCTGCAAACTAGGGCCAAGATTCAGAAATGCTGTCTCCAACAGCGGCATTCTTTCAAGCAATGGGGTTCTACCAGAAAAGCCATCTAATTTCAAAGAGACGAGGCACGGAGCAGAAAGTTGGACTCGGTGGACAAGAGAGGACCGGCAACGAAAGATTGTCAAATGCTTTAGGGACCGGAACGCTATCTTGCTAACATTGATGACAGAAAAACTAATCCTCAGATTCTTCAATGCTGGACAACTGGAGAAATCAAGAAATGTTCCATTTAGGTGTACACTGCCAAGGCCTAATCTCATCAGATACCGAGAGGCAAAAGGCAGGCCATCTAGGTGGAAAGGCTGGATAACGTTGGTGTGATAGACGGTGAGCCTACGAACTTTG
Source organism: Poa pratensis (assembly GCA_947311845.1). Lineage (NCBI taxonomy): Eukaryota > Viridiplantae > Streptophyta > Magnoliopsida > Poales > Poaceae > Poa > Poa pratensis. The sequence goes on along the minus strand of CAMZMU010000072.1, from coordinate 27,006,079 downwards.
CTCTGCAAGGCAAAACGGATCCATAGGTTCACAAAGGGCACATCCTCTTCACGGAATTTACTGAACCCGATGTCAACAGTGTATAGGTCTGTGCGCTCACGCAGAATCAGCAGATGGTCCACGAACTTCCTGAGATCCCTGACAGATCCAGGACCCTTGGCGCCGACGATGTGCAGGCCTGTGGTGGACTTCCAGAGGTGGCGCCAGCGCTGGGCGAGCACGCACGTCCGCACGGCCTCCTGCACCGGGAGGTAGGACAGGAGGTAGTGGAGGATCCCGTCTGGGAGGGCGCCGATGTGGTCGATCCTCGGAGGCATTCCGTCGAACAGGCGGCGGGCGTCAACTCTGCACGACAAGGCTATCAGATGAAGCGATGCGGCTACCCAAGGGCGCAAAGGATGGGACGGGAACGGTGGGTTCACCTGGTCGCCGGCGTGTTCACCGCGATCACGGAGTCCGAGGACAAGGAGTCGTCCGTCGAGCTCATGCTCGCGTACCAGCGCCCAGCAGCTCGCCGCCCTGCTCTGCTCACCTCGGAGAAAACCCTAAACTTCAGCGCATGCGAACGATCCTAGTACGGATGGAAAGCTTGAGCAATGTGGATTCTAGTGGCGTAACATGCATGAGCTGATTTGTGTTCTAGAGCGGGTGATTGAGGAGAGAAGGGGGATTCGGGGGAGCGCTGGAGAGAGAAAGAGGGGGAGGGAGAGAGCGCGCGCTGTGCCGAGCAGTATGTTTCGTTTCATTTTAAATCAAACTACGACAAACCATATCAGAATTTTTTTCCGATCACTGAGTTTTGAATGTTCAGATAAGTAACCCACACAACTGGCCACCTTTGTTTGTTTTCAGTCATGTCAACCAAGTTTCTGGGCTGCCGTGTAATATAATCCAACTTTAAAGTTACCAAAATGCATAATGTCCCAAAAAGAATTCCCATTACATGAACAAAAATATAGCCGCACGAAAAATCAAAGCATTAACAAATATGAGATATGGCACTGGTACTAGCTTCTTGACACATTATCACAGTAACAAAGCGAACATACATCCAGTATATGATAAATAAGTCAATTGAGGCCGCGGTGCAAAACACAGTTCATGACGAAAATAGCAAGAAAAAACACATAACACGGAGCCAACCTAGTCCAGCTAGATACTCTAGTGTCAGTACTTGGTGAAGATGCTTCACCAGTCGAACCAACATGACAAACCACAGACAAAACATAGCAGCCTTGCTAGTAATTAAGATGAAACAGGCCATCTGTCTTCAGCCAAGGTCTTCTCTTCCTCGAAACCTGTACATATATGAAAATTATGATAAGTTTCCACACAGGTCACAGGTGTCATCTGGGAAACAAGTAAGTTTGGCTCTAACATGGAAAAAGGAGATTTCAGGCAATAAATGCACATTTTCCATGACCAGAATAATATAATTATACTCAAAAGTTTGCACAGATGTTGGATCAACATGGAGTTAGAGTTGAAATCTTGATAGCTTTCTAGCAATGTAAATACTCATGGCGAGAATTTCAGATAATTTGTCTAATTATGACGAATCAGATGCCTTAATTATATACCATACATGGAAATGAAAGTCAACAAGTAGACAAATCGAATACAATTGGAATAGGATATGGCAATATTGGCTGCTTTCAGCCTTGAAGAAAGTTCAGATATTTATATAACAAAGAAGAAAAATTTATGCAAACGATTGAACATGCACTACTACTGCTTTCTAAGTACATGGCAACAATGATCAGGTACCAAAATGTCATAAGTAGAAACTGAACTGAGGGGGAAAACCATAGCAGGGTACTTATACAATGGGTACATAGCATATACACTGAAGGCGCTCGAATAATGAACGGTGGATTTAAGAACAAAAAGGAGAAAATGCCCCGCAAAAAAAGAACAAAAGGAGAAAGGATACTGTGCAACCTTTTGCATCACTTCATATATATAAAGGGTAATTAACTGCCCACACCTAGTGAACCCAAAATACTACTTGAAAAAAGTAGCAAAATTTAATTATTGCATGTAACTATTCAACAAGCCAACATTTTGTGGTTACTGCTTAATTATAATTAGAAGTATTAAAAGCATATATTTGTGTTATAAAGCTCAAAACCACTCAGCAAGATAATCCATTGTAGTCTCCTCGGGAGCTACTCATTCAGATGTTTCCCTTGCTGTTAATAATCAATCAACAAGTCACAAAAAGTAAGAACTATTCAACAAACTCAACATGTTGTGTTACCATTTATGCAGTGCATTTCAATCTAAACACCGATGTAGTTAATAGTTCCAAACAAAATGGACTCCATAGACACCCCCCAAACGCAGTGCAGGATTTTTCATTACTCAACAGATTTGGTATAACCTTCACTTTTTCTACTGAACCAGGAGTTTCTTCATTGCTTTTCTTTCACACCCGCACATGAACGAAAATTGCAGACATATAAAAAGCATGGAGAGCGTTGGCAGTTAGCTTACATATGTTAAGTGTACCAAGGAACTGCAAAATTTTGAGAACCTCCGCATCAACCGAGCTACATTTGACTTCAACTGTCTTAAGGTGTTTTGATATTGCAGCTGAGCTCTCCACTGCATTGTAACTTCCTTTTATTTCTACTTCATGCTTAGGTCCCTGCAGGAAAAACATTGCGTCAAAATCAATCAGCTGCTGGATAACATAATTTTACAATGCAAGAATTCCCATTTTGATAAACTGTACCTTGGAAAAGAAATGAAGAGTGAGAACCTCCAGAATTGGTGACTGTTCAAGAATACAAGCTAGTGCGTGGAAGTCAGTAGGCACACACCAGTATTCATTGAGTAATAAAATCTTTAACTTACTAAATGTAGGGCACCATTTCAAATCCCTTCTGAAAATAAACTGCAGAAATTGCAAACCAAAAAGAAATCAATCCTCACTGTGAACATGGTGATTGTTTAAGCATGGGGAACATGAATGTGATGAACTGATAATTTAAAATAGCCCAGCCGGTAGCAGTACATGCAAGAAAGCCTGCCTGAGCAACATTAATAAAAAATAAATGATGGTTGTAGTCTTATAGATATGGCAACAGATAGGAGTATAAAAAGACGAGAAAAAGATATGGAGCTAAAACATACCGTGTCATGTTCATCTATCAATGTCAAATTCTCAGCTTCTGATAAACCTTTAAGAATAACACATTCATCAGAATTAACACCTTGTAGATCGTAACAACCTTGACAGTACTCATTGTGACAAACCCAAGAGTCGGAATAATAGCATCTGTCCACAGATTCTTTGATAAATCTGACAAATGCAGACATCAACAACAGCATGCTCTCAAGCACAGGAGTCCTGTCCCAGTTGTCCACTAGCCGTAGCGAAATGAGACTTGGAACATAAATATGAGTACGGATATGCTGATTGAAGCTGCTATCAATGATGGCCAGGCGTTTTAGAGACTTGGAAGAGATCTTCCTGACGTGAACGAAGGTGCCATTGTAAATGACTAGATCTTCCAGTGCCGGACAGGCAGCAAAATCCAGAAAGCTGTCATTTAACCCCGTATCAATAAGCTCTAGACTTGTCAAATGCCGAGAGACAAGAGGCAGGTTGTCTACATAGAAGTAAAGACCTAAGTCATGGCTCTCCCGAGAGATATTGAGCTTCAGCAGCCGGACTTGGCACAGTATAACGTGCCGGATCCAGAGGTTCACGCGGGGCACGTCGTCGTCATCGACCACATCGAACCTGAACTTGCACGTGTCAATAGGCGCTCGTGCACGGAGGAGCAGAAGGTGGTTGACAAACTCGCGGAGCTCATGGACGGGCGTCAGCTCCACCTCGTGGCCGCCGGTGATGCGCAGGCCTGTGGCAGTCTTCCAGAGATCGCGCCAGCGTTGGGCGAGCACGGAGGTCCGCACGGCCTGCTGCGCCGGTAGGAAGGAGAGGACGTGCTGCAGGAGATCGTCCTGAAGGGTGCCGATGATGTCTCCGCCGCTGGCCACGACGGCTTTCTTGCCCTCTTGCGGCGTATGCATTCCGTCGAACAGGTGGCGCGCGTCGATGCTGCGGCACAACTGCACGAGCAAGGATCACGCAGTGCTAAGCGTGGGGGCAAAGAGGAGATACATAAGGAGGAGGAATCACTGGGTCACCGCCGCACCTCGTCGCCGGCAGCTTCTCCGTCGGATCCGGGAGTGTAAAGAATACCAACTGGGTAAAATGTTGTCGCGGCCGGTGGCTTCTGCAAAGATGCCAACGACGTGATGCCTCAGTAGGATCCGGTGGGAGGAGTTAGAAATCTCTTGTGTGACATGGAAGAATCCCAGGATCTAAGCAGGCCGGTTGCTCGAGGGATCAAAGAGAATGAGATACCATTTTTATTTGGAGACTGCTATCTTGGGCGTGCGAGCGGCCAGGAAAAAGGGGATTACCCAATAACACCTGTTGGGTCTGCCCGTATAAAAAGTCGAAAACGATAGTAAAATATTTTAAAATTTTGAAAAATACGGTGATGAACATATACAAATGTTTTACATACGTACCAAGTGTCATGGAATAATATTTATGGTGCTCTATGCAACAACAACAACAACAACAACAACAACAACAACAACAACAACAACAACAACAACAACAAAAATCAATGGCCAAAACGGTATTTAAAAATACCTTTTTTGATCACTAATTTTGTTTAGAGCACCACACATGTCATTTCATTACGAAACTTGGCTTGTAAGTAGAACACTTGTAGATATTCATCATCAATCTTTTCAAATAAAAATTGAAATAATTTACTATTTTTTAATTTGTTGGGTAGGTTTTTCACTAAACTATAACGATAACTCTTTTCTACACAAAGACTACTTTTGATAAAATGAGTTGCACATAACAAAAATCCCTTCCTTATCAGATTTGACACTCAAGTATAGTTGGGAAAGTGTCCTACCTGAGGCCGCACCTAATTGACACCTCACTTTTGCCAATGTGGCAAGTTGGATGCTTTCCACCGCCAACAAGTGATGCCCTCATCCAATTTTTTCTTTCTTATTATCTATTTCATTCTACCTTCCTATCTTTGCCGACATTGTATGTGTGTATGATGTCTTCTCCTCGCTGCCCTAACGGACGTAGAAAAAATTCCTTCTCCCTAAACGTGGCTACCAGCTCACCGAGCGCTAGCTACGATGTAGTCCTTAGGTCCAGGTCGGGTTGCTCGAACGCGCTGGCCTCACGGTGCGAACAACTTCAGGGTAGAGGGGGTTCACGTGCGATGGAGACAACGAGCGGCGTCAGAGTTTTGTGCGGATACGACATGGGTGGTTGCTACTCCGTCATCGTAGGCACCAAGATGCTTTAGCGTCATCCTCCTAGTGGGAACCAGCAACGAGTCAATCTTTTGGTCGTTGAGGAAGAACTTGACTTAGCTTTCTTTTTCGCCCAATAACTTTGTCAGAAAGTTATTTATTACGGATGTCTAGAAATAGCATTCAAGAGGCAAGAGTTAGGATGATAACTACATCATCTAGACGGGAATTTAAGTGGAATAAGTATGGGAAAAGTACTGGAACTAGGCAAGCTAGAAGCGTCAGAGAGAGGAAAAAGGGAACAATATGACCCAAAAAATAGTACTAGAGGAACTGCACAAGTTTCTTGCATTGCAGCCGCTTGGATCGTCGAATTGAATCCATCAGGCGTCATTGCCGCTCGTCGTATCCCACCGCAGTGGGAATCAATTTGGTTCATGTTAAATAACGGGAGTATATTTCCTGTAAAATCAAGTTGATGCAGTAGTTCTCTACAAATATTTCAGGTACCACTTGCCACCGTGGTGTCACACGTGTCGCCTCCACAACCATTGCATACCATTATCCACAAAACAGCTTTTAGTACTGTGATTTCACCATTTGTAATTTCTGAGACCGATTTGCACATGTGGGACAAACACTTGGGTGTCTAGTGTAATTAGCTCTTAGAAGAAAGATGAGTAGAAGAGGCCGTGTGAAAGCTAGAATGGTCTGGTCGTTTTCCTCATAAAATGGCCATTTCACTTCTTCTATATCAATGAAAAGGCAAGCCTCCTGCTCGGTTTAAAAAAAAAAAAATGGTCTGGTCAGAGGTCACCCGTCATGACGAGTGACCGCGAATTAGCGCTGCTAGAGTTCACCCGTGATTTAGCAGGCCCGGGCTACTGATTGATTGGCTCTATCCTTGTTCTGCTCAAGACGCTGCGCAGAGTTGTCTCGCTCCGAGCAGCAAAACCCTGCCAGTCCACCAACCCACCGCGATTGCCGGCCACCGCCGCCATGCTTCACCTCCAGATGCACACTCTCCCGCTGCCTCGCATTGCCTCCCACACCACCACGTCCACGGCCACGCGGCCCTCCTCTCTCCGCCGCCGCCTCTTCCTCCCCGCCACCGCCTCCGCCTGCACCACCCCATTCTCCGCCGAAGAGTACCTCGTGGCCACCTGCGGCCTCAACCGAGCCCAGGCGCTCAAGGCGTCCAAGAAGCTCCCCAACCTCAAGTCCGCCTCCAACCCCGACGCCGTGCTCACCCTCCTCTCCGGCGTCGGCCTCTCCGGCCCCGACATCGCCGCCGTCGTCGCCGCCGACCCGCTGCTCCTCCGCTCCCGGGTCGACAACGTCGCCCCTCGCCTCGCCGCCCTCCGCGACGTCCTCGGCCTCTCCGCGCCCGAGATCGCCAGGTTCCTCCTGGTGGGCGCGGTGGCCCTCCGCTCCTGCGACATCACCCCCAGGCTCCAGTTCTGGATCCCCTTCTTCGGCTCCTTCAACAAGCTCCTCCAGACGGTGAAGAGGAACAGGTCCATCCTCACCACCGATCTCGACAAGGTCGCCAAGCCCAACATCGCGCTGCTTGAGCAGTGCGGGCTAAGTGTTTGTGATATTGTCAAGCTGTCGACGCCCTGTTCTAGGCTGCTAGTGTTCAACCCGGAGCGGGTCAAGTCCTTCGTGCTGCGTGCTGAGAAGCTTGGCGTTCCCCGTTCCTCGTATATATTCAAGTATGCGGTTGGTGTCGCATGTTCTATCAGCGAAGACAAGGTGGCAGCCAGGATGGAGTTCTTGAGGAGCACTCTTGGTTGCTCCATGGACCAAGTGCGTGCCGCGGTCCGCAACAAGCCACATATTCTAGGAGTGTCCGAGGAGACACTCCGCCGCAAGATAGAGTTCATGGTCACCGAGGTTGGTTTGGACCCAGAGTACATCGTGGAGAGACCCATGCTGTTCACTTACAGCTTAGAGAAGCGGATGAGGCCGAGGTATTATGTCGCAAAGATCCTGCAGGCTAATGGACTGATGAAGAAAAGCGTCGGCTTCCGTCGATTAGTTGCCTATGGTGAGGATACTTTCATTGCGACATACATCGACAGTAACAAGGACACTGTTCCTGGACTTGCAGATGCTTATGCAGCAAGTCGTGCTGGGAAAATGCTTTCTGATGTCCAGCTTTGAATGGAGACAATAATGGTTCATCCTATATCTCCCCCACTTCGTAAACCTGCATTATGTAGTAAACCTGTAATTCACACAGTTCGTTGGCATTAACCACTCTATACAAACCTGGAATTCACAAATTCTTTTAAATTCACAAATCCATGTAAACCTGTATATCTTTTCAACTCCACTCTTTCTATCGACTAAATCAAATCCCCTTATGTACTAATCTATTCCTAATTTTTTCCCTTAAAAAAGCTATTCCTGAATTTTAACCTGAGTTTCAGGTCTTCACTGTGAAACAGCATCCGTTACTATTTTTTTTTAACAAAGGTTACTAGTTTACTACCATGAGTTAACGGCATACATCAGTCACCAGGCTTTCGTTCACCCAACCAAAACCTCCCTCACGCATCAAACCAAACACAGGAAGAAGGCATAATTAAAAGGCAACCAAGCAACTCCAATCTGTTCGCATCCCCTCAGCATAGCCTCCTGTTTTCAGGCATACATAGTCCTGACACGTCTTTAAGCATCATCCAAGTTTACTTGATATAACATACATACCATATTACATAAGTTCTAGTATTACATAAGTTCCCGAAACATCTAAAAAAACATAGAAGGCCAACAGGGAAATCAGTTCAGACCTGATACTGAGTTCAGGAAATAAGCACCCCATTTAGATGTACATTAAATACATTGAAGCAAGTCGCATAAGAAATTCTATTCTGAGTTTTTCAGAAATGAACAGAGAGGCACATGATCCAACCCCGGTAGACAAAACGCGCTCACAACAACCCACCTTCAGTGGCATATAGTGCGAATGAGCAAGGAAATGGTAGACTAGCTGAACTACTTCTCTTGTTCGAAACTGAAACCTGTAGAAAGAATAAAAGATACAAGTTATGTAAGGCCACACTAAGAAATCGAAAGGAAAATCACAGACAAGAGGGGAGCTGAAATGAAGAAAATATTGTATACAAAATTCAGTTGGATGATTGGCCCACATAAAGCTTGATATAGATATGTGAATGCTGGATGGATGCGCTACTAACTGACAACCGCCCTTGTCCTCAAAGAAAACAAAGAGCACCTCAAGGGAAAACCGTCTCATTACGAGGATATAATATGGACTCCTAGTAAACAGTTGCTCCATTAAATTCATAACTGTGATTGCTATGATAACCAAACATTATCCTCTCACAAGTCACTGCAGCATAGGCATGATACTATGGCCAACAAGCACCTGTTGCAGCTGTAGTTGTTACCCGAAAAATGGGGTCACCAAGGTTGATATTGGGTATTCATTATAAGTAGTATCACTGATGCATTAAGCCCAAATGACGCTCGGGCTTAGCTTTAGATATTTACTGAAATATGTTTGGTGGATGTGAAGTAACAGCCAAACAGAAGAAAAAAAATCAGTTCGAGCTTCACCAAATTATAGATGCCTACTTTCTCAATGTCAAATTAATACTATTTTAAACAGTACAATGTCCAAATTAATCAGATATTTTTTCCAGTGCTAATTTACGGAGTAAGGACACACATGCGGTTTACAGAAGCATAATAATAGTGAAATGTTTTCTTAGTTACTTACACCAAAGGAGACGACAATTATTTTTATGTTAATGCGCTCACGAGGTACTCCATGGGTACCAAGGATCTTTACAATTTGGTGAATCGTTTCATTTTCCTTGTGACATTTGATTTCGACTGACTTGAGATGCTTCGATACCAAGAATAGTGTCCTTGGGTTATAGCTTTCCTTTGTTTCAACTGCAGATTCTTCCTGTAGCAATCAAAAGATTTTCTGAAACTAATCAACAATGCATGGTAATAACTTCAAAGACAAAAGCTATAATAATACTTAAACATCATATATATACCTCATAATATGTAAGTTGAAGGGTAAGCTTCTCTAGAATTGGCGAGTACTGAATAAAGTAAATTAGTCCACTGAAGTCCGCAGCCACACACCACTCACTAAGCAACAATGTTTTCAACTGGCTAAGGACAGTGCACCATTTAAAATCCATTCTGCCAATAAACTGAAGAAAGTGCAGAGGATTAAAAAACTATTGAAGATGTAATTTCAGAAGTTTTTATTAAATATGAATAGGCTTTTCTCGGGGTTTTATTTTTCATAGGTACGTGTTAGCAGATTCAGATGCTTACACCCCACAACTGATTATTCAAGTTTCCGCTTTAGTGAGGTTTGCAAGTAGACCATACTGCCATTTTTCTTAAAGTCGTGTGCTGTGTGCTTATAGGGACGCTAGCGACTAAAATGCGAGAATTGGTAGTTAACAACCATGCAATAAATTGTACAACAGCTGTAGCAGATGGCAAAAAAATATAAGCTAGAAAGAGTGCAAGCATACCATTTCAGATGGACTTATCAACTCTAAATTCGCAGTGCCGGACAATCCTTCAAGAAGCACAGAATCATCATTGTCATCATTGCCATAGAAGCAAACATCACATGACTCACTGTCACAGTGACCAGAGTAATCAACGTTATCACATTGATCACGACAGTTTTGTCCAAATCTGAGAAATGCCCTTACCAATGATGGCATGGGCTCAAGCAGAGGAGTATAACCATTGAACTCATCTAGTTCGAAGGTAACAAGACTTGGGGCAGAAATGCGAGTACGGTCAGCGGACCAAAAATTTCCATAATGTATGATGAGATGACTTAGTGATTGTGACGAGATCCTCTCAGCGTTTATTGTACAATTATCCATCTTTAACACCTTCAATGCTGGGCAGCTCGAAAAATCCAGAAAGTGCCCCCCAACCTCGATACTGTAGAGCTTCAACGTTGTCAAGTGCTGGGTGAGAAGAGACACGTCTGATAGACACAAGTTATCATGGTTGGCATCAACTCGGAGCACCCGAACTTGGCACGATACAGCATAACGCAGCCAGAGATCAATGTATCGGAATGCCTCATCCAATTCCACACCACCGTAGCACCGATATGAATTGATCTCACATTCATGCAGAGGTGTTCGGTCGCGAAGGAGAAGCAGGTGATTGACAAACTTGCTCAACGCCTGTGGGTTGTCGTATCTGTCACCGAAAGTATTGATCCGAAGGGAGGGCACGGACTTCCAGAGGATGCGCCAGCGGGTGGCGAGCACACACGTCCGTACAGCTTCGCGAGAGGGCAGGAGCGACAGCACCTGCTGGAGAAGCTCGTCCGGGAGGGCGCCGATGCGGTCCTCGCCACCAGCCAGAGCCGCTTTCTTGTCTCCGTCGTCTTCGGACCTCTCAGCCATTCCGTCGAACAGGTTGCCCGCGCCGGAGCAGCTAAGCTGCCGGGGTGTTGGAGACGGAATTAGACAGAGCAACCGGGCGGAAAACGTGGGCAAGATCCAGTATTCTTACCACCGTACCTCACCTCTAGTGGACGCCGCCGGCCGCGGTGCGGAAGGTGTCAGTGCTCCCCTCCCCAGACCGTGCGCTGCAGCCAAGCGCTCGCTTTTCCGAGTATCGACAGTCAAGCCAATCTCCAGCTCTCCGCCCTAGTTTAGTAGTTCGTAGGAGGTAGGACGGTGGGAGAGAGCAAAACGAGGATAAGAAGAAGAGTATCCCACCTTCTGACCGAGCGCAGCATCGGCCCTCCATTAATGACCCTCGAGTAGATGGAGAAAGTTATGGCGGACTGACATTTGAGAAGACGAGCTAAAATGATACAAGTACTCAGAAACAACGGAAAGTGTCTTTCAATTCCGAGTTTCAGTGCTCCCTCTATTTTAAAATATTCAAAAGTTATATTTATGGAGATAGCCAATGTGTGTCCTACAAAAATGAAAATTCGTAGCGCAGGTCGATCTGGTTGCTACGTCGGAGCGGCGGCCTCGGAGCAGGTGGTGTGTTGTGGCGTTTATTCGACTTGTGTCGTGCGGGTAGTAGGTCGAATCGTCTGTGCGGTTTTTTGGTCATGTTTTCCTCATAAACAGAGTGTTGTACAATTTGTATGGGTTTTCCTTATAAATTAGGTCTATTCTATTCTATCTATTTAAGCGGTGGATATCGACCACCTTATGCTAAAAAAATGTATTATGGGCTAATAAAATTTGTAGATGAAGATATGCATACTCAGATCCACAATTCTGTCATTTTTGTGTAGCTCAAACTACAAAGTATTGAAATTGATATTTTTCATATTTGTGGGATATACCATTGGATGTATCAGGATGTTTTTCATTCTGTTTTGAAACTCGTAAATATGATATTCGAATTTTTCTAAACAAGAGCTTCACTAGAGTTTGGAGCCAAGAGTTTCCACTCATCAGCTTGGGAGCCAAATATCTCCACTCAACAACGGAAATGCAAACACGAGAAATACCATCGCAGCAGAAAAAAATCATCACCCTAGGAAATTATGCCCGACTGGTTAAGGAGAATGTTTCCGCGGCGAAGAAATGGTTGCATCGTGGGTACCGAAATGTGGGCTAAACCTCACTGGCACAAACGTTGGTTAATGGGAAACCGAATTCACGGCTCCTGTCTGAATGGAACATCAGTGCAGGCGGCTTGGCCATGCCGCCGGTGCCGGTCGACATGCGTCTGGACTCTGGAGTCGCTGATCTACCAGCACCGCACGGCCCTCTCCGAGGCCCTTTGTACGCTGCCAACAGCGACCACTGGTCATGTGCTACGTCGGCACCACTCCGCCTAACCGGCATAACCTCCATGAGAGGAGGGCATGCTAGAGCAACCGGAACCTCGAGGATGTCCTCGAGTCCTACCGCCAGACGACGAGTGGGCGCCGTCATACTTTGCACCGGCACCAGCACCAGCGTCGCGCTCGTCATCGCACACATCCTCGTCATCACGCACGCGCCTCCTTGTCCTCAAGTCGGAGAGGTGCTTGCCGCCACGGTCGGCCCCCGCTCCTTGTGGTGCGCGTCGGCCCGCAGAAGAAGTTTAATCGCTTCCAGAGATCGGAGCCAGACAAAGATAAGACTCCACGGCGGCACGATCGGGATGACGGGTTCAAAATGAGTCAAAACTTGTAAAACCTCGGGGAGGATGAAATTCGAACCTATCTGGCAGAAGTTTACTCAAACCTTTGTGAGTGTGGAATCTATTATGCCTATTGGCAGATGGCACTCGATTATCTTTATCTTATTTCAATTCAAGATCCCTCGTTTTTTAGATAACAAGCCAACTGAAAGGCCGTAGTTAAATTAATAACACCATCAACAGCAAAAGTGATACAAAGAGCTCAACTCAGCTACAACACAACACAACACACCCACACAAAAGGAAAAGACACCCGGGGAGGCAATGACAACGAAGAGAAGAGGACATAACAAGAGCCTGCCGTCTCCTCCCCCCCCCCCCCCCCCCGGTTCCCCGGCGCCGCCGTGGGTTCCCTCCCCCTTCTCCGTTCGCTTCGGCGGCGGAAGGGTGGGGGAACCCCGGATCTGTGCGTTTGGGGTGTAAATAGGGTGTGGGTGTGTGTGGCCGGTGCCGGTGCTTGTGTGGGAGCGGCGGCGGTGCTATCGGCTTCTTCGTCTCCTCGATCCGAACTCCCCCTCGTCGGTGCTTGCTCCGGCGACGGATCTGTGGGAGTTCCCCCGCGTGGACGTCATGGCGACGGCGGCGTCCGCGTGTTGTGGGGATTTGGTCCTTCGGCCCGGCTGTCGACGCTTCGCCGTTTCCTCCGTCGGCGAAGTGGGGATCGTAAGGTGTGTTCGGAGGGATCCCGATTCCGATCTCCTTCTCTCTTGCAGGTCTGCGAGGGAGGAGACAACCTTCTCGTAGCGGTGCATCACTCCTCTTCTCCATCGTCGTGCGGGTACACTGAGACCGAGAGCGACGACTTCCCGTGCACGTGGAAACTGCCTGAAGATCCAAGGTTCTCGTCGGCGCCAGGAGGGTGCGGCGGAGGCAGTGCGGCGGCGCGTCCTTGCTCCGCGTCGGTGGGTGCAGAGGTGTGGGTCTCCGAGGACCTGGTTGTAATTTCCGATTTTATCGGAGTCCTTTGTACTGCTGTGTTTGGTTAATGGATCGGGGTTTGTAATCGCAAAAAAAAAGAGCCTGCGGCGAACACCGCCGGAGGAAGCTAGAAAAGTATTCGCCCCCACGAGGCAGCATTATCTTCCGGATCCCAAAGCCGAAGAGCCATTGGCCGATGTGTGGCTGGCTTTCGCTCCGGCGCGCCAAGGTGGAATCAAGAGTAAGCGGCGCTCACCCCCGTGCGGGCGCCGACGCATGCACATGAGGTCGTGTCATCGCCAATGCGTGACCCCAGTGACCCGCCAGAGTGACCGGAACTCGCGACGACCATCCACATGTCGCAAGAAAATGGTGCAGCCGGGCCACCGACGAATGGCTGCATGAATGGTCGGCTTGGCGTCATCACGGTGCATTCTTCCTTAGGATGGCAATGGGTAAGGTAGATCAATACCATAAGCATACCATTATAACTCGTAGATCGATAGACGTACCCATGGTACTATAAACCTTTACGCGCACCCAGACCCGATGAGTATCCTTACCCACTTGGTACCCATTGGGTAGATCAGTAGTACACATTATTTCACAACCTATCATATGCTCCACATCACACATGTTCTCCCTCTCTCTATCGGCTCGCCGTCTTCATGCCATGCTCCGACTTGCTACTGTACCATCGATGCTAAATAAACATAGAAAGAGTTTATGTAGAGGGGGGAGATGGAGGTAAGTGGCACAGTTGCCTTCCATGACTTGTGATGGCGGCGTAATAAGTAGGGCTGGTGGATCGAGAATTCAAGAGTGCACTTGAACTCCATGCCTTCGGATCGGGTAGGGTTTAGGTATACCCGTGGGTACATGACTATACCAATGACCTGCCCACGATTTGATGGGTAGGGTATGGATATTACACAAAAATATGCTCATACATATGCTACCATATGGGTATAGTAACCACGGCTACTCGTACCCATGGGTGAAATAGGCAGCCTTCCTCTGACGACAGTAAGTGGAAAAGGCGATGAGATCGAAGCGCTTTCAACAATGTATTAGGTTCAGGGTATACATTAATTTTATTCAAATTTGTAATATATCTTAATTCTTTAATGAAATTATTTGGTTTCGTTAAAATCCATGTGTTTAAATTATTACAAAAAACATATCCAGAGCACCTCTGGGGGCAGCCGGACCCAATGTGTCGGAAAAGTGTCCGGGCGTGGGGCGTCTCCGATAACGAGGCGTCGGTGGAGATGCTCTAATATGGTAGGGTACGAGTGTTCTAAAAAATCCCTTATGGTATACACATACATTATCATACACGTATTTATGTAAAACTATATGTAGTTTTACACTAAATGTTCCCAACGTGTTATGGAGTCAAAATGTGTTTTGCAGACCATGACACTGTCCTAAAGTACATATATTGCGAATCAGAGGATGTAGTGCTTTCTGACGATAATGTTGCACGAAGTAATATAAGTACCCGATCAAAAAATCTTAACAGATTTCGACAATCAATATTTGAAAACTATAGCTTCCTGAATACTACTAATACACCATTTTGGGAATCGAAAAGGACAAAAGCCGCTGGAGCCTATAACTCTACATCATTTGGAAGTTAGAATCGGATCAGTACTAATTCACACGGTTCTTTTGAATTGGCCACTCCATATAAACCTGTAATTCACAGGGTCTAGTTAAATTAACCACTCTATATAAACATGTATAGTACCTTGTCAACTCTACTCTTTCAGCTTTTCAGTGTGAAACAGCATATGTTACTACCTTTAATGGCATACATCAGTCATCAGGCATGAAACCAAACACAACAAGGAAGCATGGTCAAGAAGACAACCAAGCAACTCCAATCTGTTCACATCCCCTCAGCATTGCCCACAGTTTTCAGGCAAATATATAGTTCGCTACACATCTTTAAGCATCACTGGAAGTTTAGTTGATAGAACTTACATACCATATTACATTAGTTCTGGTACTAGATAAGTTCCTGAAGCAACTAATAAAACTCAAAAGTCCAGCAGGGAAATCAGTTCATATCTGATACTGAGTTCGGGAAATGAGCAACTTATTTAGATGTACACCAAGTGCATCCAAGCAAGTAACATAAGAAACTCTATACCGAGTTCTTCAGAAAGGAACAGGCGCATGATCCAAACCTGGTAGACAAAACGCAGCAACCTCAGGATAGCAAATTCAGTGGCGTATAGTGCGAATGAGGAAGGAAATAGTTGACTAGCTGAACTACTTCTTTTACTCGAAACTGAAACCTGTATAAAGAATAATAGACACAAGTTATGAAAGGCCGCACTAAGAAAAGGGAAGGTACAATCACAGAGAAAGTATAAAAAATTCAATGTGAATGCTGGAAGGGCACACTATTAATTGATAACCGCCCTTGTCCTCAAAGCAAACGAGGAGCACCTAAGGCAAAGCTGTCTCTTTATGAGGATATAATATGAACACTGAATAAAGTGTTCCTGCATTTAGTACATAACTGTGATTGCTATGCTAAGCAAGCATTATCCTCTCACAAGTCACACAACATAGGCGTGATACTATGGCCAACAAGCACCTGTCGCAGCTGTACTTGCTGCACCAGAGATGATGTCACTAAGGTTGATGTTGGGTATTCATGATCAGTAGCACCAATGGTGCATTAAGCCCAAATGATGCTCGAGCTTACCTTCAGATATTTACTGAAATATGTAAGGTGGATGTGACGTACCAGTCCAATAGAATTCTTCATTTCTACACTAGCTTCATCAAATGATCTACGCTTACTTTTCCACTTCTAAATTAATGCTATGTTTATAAGTTACATTGTCCAAACTAATCAGACAATGTTTTCCAACGCTAATTCAAGGGCACATATGCAGATTACAGAAATATAATAACAGTGAAATGTGTTGTTAGTTACTTACACCCAAGGCCATAATCATAGAAATTCGGTTTTATGTTAATGCGCTCAGGACATACTCCATGGGTACTAAGGATCTGTACAATGTGGTGAACTGTATTGTCTTCCTTGTGACATTTGATTTCAACTACTTCTAGATACTTTGATACCAAGAATCGTGACCTTGGGTTGTAGCTTTCTTCAGTTTCAATCGCAGATTTTTCCTGTAGCAAAAACAAATATTTTTTAATGAAATTAATCAACAGCACATGGAATAACTTACAAAAATATCTATAATTCTTAAAACCATATACCTTATAGTATTTAAGTTGAAGGGTAAGCCTCTCTAGAATTGGCGAGTGCTGGACAAAGTAAATTAGTCCACTGAAGTCTGCAGCCACACACCACTCACTAAGCAACAATGTTTTCAACTGGCTAAACATAACACACCATTTAAAATCCATCCTGCCAATAAACTGGAGAAAGTGCAGAGGATTAAAGAACTATACAAGATGTAATTTGAAGTGTTAATTTAATATGAACATGTTTTTTCTGAAGTATTGATTTTTATAGGTGAATAAGTTTTAGCAGCTCAGATGTTTATACACCACAACTATTTTTGCAAGCTTCCGAGCTTTGTAAGTACAGCATACTGACATTTTTTTCAAAAGAGTAATATGTTTATAAGGACTCTAGCGGTTACGAAGTGAAAATTAAAAGAACCATGCAGTAAATTGTACAACAACTATAGCAGATAGCAAAGAACACTATAGGTCAGAAAAAGTGCAAGCATACCAATTGAAATGGACTTATCAACTCTAAATTCGCAGTGCCGGACAAACCTTCAAGAAGCACACAATCATCATTGTCATACAACTTACAATTGGAGCAACCATCACATGCCTCACTGCCACAGTCCCCAAAGTAATTATCGTTGTGACAATGATCATGACAGTTTTCTCCAAACCTGAGAAATGCCTTTACCAATGATGGCATGGGATCAAGCAGAGGAGTATAACCATTAAACTCATCTAGTTCCAAGGTAATAAGACTCGGGGCAGAAATGCGAGTGCGGCCATCGGACATAAAATTTCCACAATAGATGATGAGACGACTTAGTGATTCTGACGAGATCCTCTCAGCGTTTATTGTACAGTGTTCCATCTTTAACACCTTCAATGCTTTGCAACTCGAAAAATCCAGAAAGTGTACCCCAGCCTCGACACTGCAGAGCTCCAACCTTGTCAAGTGCTGGGTGCGAAGAGACGCGTTTGATAGACACAAGTCCTTAAGCTCATTTTTGACATGAACTCGGAGCACCCGAACTTGGCACGACACAACATAACGCAGCCAGAGTTCAATGTATCGGAATGCCTCAACACTGTCCCCGCCGTAATATGAATTGATCTCACATTCATGCAGAGGCGTTCGGTCACGAAGGAGAAGCAGGTGATTGACAAACTTGTTCAACTCCCGAGGATTGCCGTAACTCTCACCAGCAGCATTGATACGAAGGGAGGGCACGGACTTCCAGAGGGTGCGCCATCGGGTGGCGAGCACGCACGTCCGTACGGCTTCGCGAGAGGGCAGGAGCGAGAGCACCTGCTGGAGGAGCACGTCTGGGAGGGCGTCGATGTGGTCCTCGCCGCCAGCCAGAGCCGCTTTCTTGTCTCCGTCGTCTTCGGACCTCTCAGCCATTCGGTCGAACAGGTTGCCGGCGCCGGAGCAGCCAAGCTGCGGGGGTGTTGGAGATGGAATTAGACAGAGCAGCCAGGCGAAAAATGTGGGGATCCAGTATTCTTACCGCCGTACCTCACCTCTAGTGGACGCCGCCGGCCGCGGTGCGGAAGGCGTGAGTGCTCCCCTCCCCCAGGCCCCAGACCGTGCGCTGCGGCCAGCGTTCGCTTCTCCGGGTATCAAGGAAGCCCTCTTCCTAAGACAATCAAGCCAATCACCAGCTCTCCGGCGAGTTAGTAGTTCCTAGCACGGTGGGAGAGAGCAAGACGAGGAGAAGGAGAAGGAGAAGAAGAAGAGTCTATCGCCGCCATCATCGCACCTCCTGACTGAGCGCAGCGCCGGCCCGCGTCCATCATTAAATTACCCTCCTCGAGCGGATGGAGAAAGTTATGGCGGACAGGCAAGCAAGAACATTCATTTGACAAGACAAGCTAAGGACTGTGCCAATGCATCGTCTCTTATCGTATTAAATATTTAAGATACAACTAGTATAATGCATTGTTTCCTATTTGTTGTATCTACATTTAATGTTTTGGGGCTCATGCATGCATATGATTGGGTTAGAGCCATTTTTTGCGTATGGCTACGTGCAAATGTTGTATCTTAGTTAAGCTACAACATCACACTCTCTCTTCATTAACTAGTATGCCACATAAGCAAAATGCCTATGAAACCGTGCTAAGAACCTTGCATTGGCATAGGCCTAAAGTGATACCATCGCGCCAAAAAAAATACAAATGCTTCTGCCAAACACGAGAAATGCCATCGCGCCAAAAAAAATACATCTCGCCAGGAAATTATGTCCGACTGATTAAGGAGAATGTTTCCGCGGCAACGAAATGGTTGTATCACCAAATAATTTGCATCGTTGAAACATTATTTGCTATATTTATTGTTGGAAAAAAACTTATTTTTTAACCATGTCCAGATAAATTGGAATTTCTATGAGTGAATTTTAAATGTGTTCTTTGATGTTATATTTTTGTAATGTGACTAAAATATTCCGTCGATTCAGGATCGGACGAACAACCCATAGCGGTCACCAAAAGATTAGCAGTTGACTTAGTACTAGCAAAAAACCTATATATTTCCATGGGAATATTCTTATCGTTTACTATAAAACCATACAAGAAATAAAATCGAAGCAAGGGCAGGAGAACTCCAATCATCTTTTCTTTCAGGGGTTTAAGGAATTCTGCCTACCGGGGAAGCCAGGTGTGCAGATCAGTGTGTAGGTCTATTTAGCACATCTTACTTAATAGATTTGTAACATTTTATAAATAAAAATAATAATTTATGAATTACGTCTAGAATATATCGAATTCATAATAGAACACTCAAAAAAAGTTGCATACGAAAATAATCTTTTAAAGTATGTAGCACGGTCTATGAATTCATATATGTCAAAAAAATTAGCACATCTCCTAAGAAACGTTTCACCTAAATTGAGAGGAGGATAGTGAAAGTTTGAAAAAGATTAGGTAGAGGAAGCCACACACCGTACCGGCCTGCCAGATAACGATCTGTCTTTACGTTCTACCAAATACAATCCTTAAGCATCAATAATAGTAACAGCAAGCAGACGACATATTAGATCCCCAGAAGTAAGGCAAGTGCTTCAAGCAGGGTGATTCAGTTGAGATACGAGACTAAGGTTCTGCGAATACAAACATCACACATAAGTGCACGGAACAACATCCAGCTAGATCCATAAAATCCTTACGGCTTCTACGTTCTTCCTTATGAATAGGACGATATAAAATCCAGAAACGCAGAAGACAGCGAACCCATGGCTGCAGGTTTCAACAAAAACATTCTAAATGATAAGAGGTAGTAGATCCATCATCCATCACAGCCCGGATCTTAATCTGAGAACTCCAAACTGGGACCTGAAGAAACATAAGATAACACAGTGAGTACGGGAGAGCACTAGCCCTTGCAATGTAAATGCCTCGATGCTTGTACCAACATGAAAGTTGATCTAATTATGCCAAAGCAAGGAGGATTCTGTTGATGTTAACATGAAACTGAATGGATATATTGGATTATAATTTTTTTGCGGGCCAATGTTGTGAGGTTGCCATGTTGACGATTTTCCAGAGTCTTCAAAGCAGCCAAAGGGCACCTATCACCTAATGCTAAGAGATCTCACTAGTCATTATAAGGAGAACAAATGGATCCTTTTAATACCTTTAGAAAACGGATCATTTATAAAGCATTCCTAAATCAAATGCAAAAAGGATGATTTGGATGTACAGCGGTTATACTCCCTCCGTTCTACAGTATAAGATGTTTTAGACTTTTGCCACATTCACACGTATACACATGTATCTAGACACGTTTTAGGTGTATGTGTCCACTCATTTTAGTCCGAATTTAGACAACATGTGTACCACCTAAAACATCTTATATTGTGGAACGGAGGGAGTATCATCTAAAAAGTCCTCTTGAAATGGTCAAATGGCACAGGCTTTCATTAGTATGATCTACTAAGCATCACATTGTTATTTTTCTTTTTTCGAGAGTATGCCAAAGTGGCATACCATATTTTTGTAGGAGAGAAAACAATTTACAGGAAATCAGGTCACTACTGCACACAGTAGCTCTGATTGAACACCACTCACACACTCCCGCACGCCTAAGCCTACTCTCTCGCGGCTATTCTACTTCATCCATAAGCATCACTTTGTTATCGATGAAGTGAATATTATATGTCCCACATCCACCAATCTAACAGTACTTCAGTTTTCAAGAAGAACATAATTACTCATGTCATGGTTGAATGAGGCAATCGTCAGGCCTGCTGTTGGATGCCATCTAGCACTATGCTAATAAGAGGCCTGTAGGCCACAGGCCAGTATCAATAGCCTGCCAAGGCCCAAAAGTGTAGATTGAAGATATTGCATGACACCATACTAAATCAAGGATGCTTGCCATAGTGCTGGGAGGCAAAAAGGTCATCAGTACCAAGCGTCAGCTGCAATAGGCAAGCATAACACCACTGGACCTGGCCATCCCTGGCCCTGCTACCGCCATTTTCGTTCTCCAGACTCCAAATATCTAGAGTACATCCCCCAATGTCTGTCTAGGACTAACACCAAGGCAACACCTTGATAATCATGGTAAGAGCTTTCTTCAACAAATGTGTGGAATGTCTACTTTTAAATCTTTAAGCTAAATGATTATCTTAACTACTTTGTCTAAGATGAATGATAGTTTTTCGTTGGTCTGGCTTTTAGATACTGCAGTCAACACAAACATAAGAATCAATGAATTATGAATCATGAAGAGTGATAATGTTCAACTTACTTTCTGGAGGCGAGAAACAATTTTCTTCAATGTCAATTTGCTCAGGAAGTACTCCAAAGGTACTCAGCATTGCTACAATTTTCTGAACCACCTCATCTTCCTTATAACATTTGATTTCAACTACCTTTAGATGCTTCAGTAAAAACAGCTGTTCCGCTGGGTTATAGCTTTCATCTTTTTCAACTGCAGGTTGCTGCGTATATAGCAAACAAAATATTTTATACAAGATAAATCAATGACATGCAGAGTTCAACAAGACAAAAGCAGTACTTAGGAAAACATATACCTCACGAGGTTGAAGTTGGAGAGTAAGATTCTCTAGAACTGGTGTGTGCTGCAGAAAGCAAACTAATATGCCAAAGTCAGCCGCTACACACCACTCGTTGAGCAGCAATGTTTTTAGCATGGTAAACATAGGGCACTTTTTACAATCCTTCCTGAAAATAAACTGGAACAAGCACAAGCAGTAAGAATATGTGAAGTTCCAAAATAAAAAAATACTAGATTGCATATGCAATAACATTGAAAGTATGGAACTTCCTAGGTATTAAATAGTCAAAAGTGATTTGTAGAAGACAAGCAGAAGATATTTATAAGACAGTAATATATTTTTCTTGAATCGTGATCTTCGGTAGAACTACGATATGAACATGTGCGGGTAAGGGCCTTAAGACCGAGGATAGGACACTCACCGTTTCCTAACTGAGGACGGTAACAATGTAGAGTTGGCTCTCAGGTTAGAACTTCGATTTTCTTATTGCTTAATTAATGATGGAGAACATAGTGTCCCTTTCTATAAGGACGACTTACAGGATGCCTATAAATGGTCTCTCTACTTTTCTTACAAACTATATTGTTTCGGTCCTACTAAACTGGTATTTTTTTTCTCTTGCATAAGTTAGCCGACGCCATTAGGGTATATCTAAATCTAACATAACGCTAAATAGTTAAAATTGTATAATGTCCAAAGATACAAAGGGCAAAGCACCTATTGTGCACAATATGACTCAAATTCATTGTTGATACTCAATTGCTACTTAAAACTACTAAGTTAAGGGCTGTACACCTTGAGTTTCATAAAGTGGGTCCCTAATTGTTACGTCTGATTCAATTAGATCTGTAACAACGTAAGCCAAAATTTCCCTCAAAGCCAGCCACAGTCAGACAGGAATTCATAGCACATCGTTTGGGTTTTCACCTAAGGTGCTATGTTTGGAGAAACAAGAATTCAACGCTAGTTTAATTATCTGGCAATGTGGTAGGAAATGTCAGGGTGTTACAAGATCCTCATATGGTAAACTCCCGATCAATGGTACGTTGGTAATATGCTAGGGCTTCCTGTGGGATCTCATAGTACCTATGTGCGCCATGAATGTCTTAACTAACTTAATATAATAATGATGATCATTACAACAACATACAGCAGATCACTTAAATGCAAATATCAGCAACATCAACAATAACATCTAAGTAGTTAGGTTGAATACGCATAACATGTCTCGGCACTAGCTCATCATTTGTGCATGCATATCTACATTTATTCCACTTAAAATAGAAAGTTAGGGTTGCATCAAAAGGTAGCTTGGGAAGCAAATTGACAACTCATTTCATAAGTAATTTTACGGACGGAAATGTAATTACCCAATGACTAAATTATGGCAATGCTAAACTTCTAGTTACAAGGAATTTGTCTAAATATGACTATACTATAGTCACACAACAAGGTCACAGTGAATGAAAAGCAACACCAGGAGGCAAAGATTTAAAGCAGAAGAGCAAGCATACCACTTCAGGGTCACATGTCAACTCTAAATTCATGGCGCCTGACAAGCCTTTGAGAAGAACAGAGCTATTGCTGCCAGCACTGCCATCATATTGACCGAAGCATCGATCATTACCACAATCCCCATAAGCTTTATGTCTACAGGTATCGTTGCACGAGTAGTCAAGCCTGACAGCAGCTGTTCCCAACGATGGCATGCTCTCAAGCAACGGAGCCCTTCCATCAATGTTTTTTAGCTTGAAGGAAACAAGGCGTGGGGTAGAAATACATGTGCGGGCTTTCCACCTGAAATCACATCGACTGATGCTTAAACGCCTTAATGATTGGGATATGATCCTGCGGGCATAAATTCTGCAAGAGCGCATCCTTAGATCCTCCAATGCGAGGCAGTTCGAGAAATCTAGAGAGCGGGACTGTAAAATTACATCTGTGAGCTCCACCCTCATCAAGAACTGTGAAACGAAAGGCACGTTGACAAGAGGCAGGTGGCAGTTCTCAGTACGGATGCATATCTTAAGAACCCGAGCTTGGCACAATGACACAGCATGCCGAATCCATGTGTCGGCGAACCGGAATAGCTCCTCTCTATCCTCGTTAAGGCACTCCCGGTAACTGCTGATCTCACACTCGTCTAGAGGCACTCGGTCGCGGAGGAGCAGCAGCTGGTTGAAGAAGTTGTTCAGCGTCCAGGCTCTCCACTCCGACTCCGAGGACCTCCAGCCAGCACGGGTGATGCGCAGGGCGGGCGTGGACTTCCAAAGGTTGCGCCAGCGACGAGCGAGCACGCATGTCCGCACCGTCTCGTCTGAGGGCAGAATGGACAGGACTGCCTGGAGGATCTTGTCAGGCAGGGCGCTGATGAGATCCTCGCCGTCGCCGGTGGCATCTGCCGCGTCCTCGATCTGCTTGAACCTCTTCGGCATTCCGTCAAACAGGTGGCGGGCGTCGGTTCCACTGGGCAAAAGGAACCAACTGCTCTCAGGCTTCGTTCAGCATTCCGTTGAACACGGGGCGACGTCGGTTCTCCCGGGGCCCTTCGACTTTAAGGCCCACGGAGCGACGGTGGACGGGTGGAGGCGCCGACAGCCGCGCGAGAGGCCAAGAGGAGGAGACGGAGATGCGGTAAGAAGACGGTGGGGCCTAGGCGGCGGTCACCGCGACGTGGGTCGAAGTAGTGGAACGTGCCGCGGGTGGCGGCGACTCCGGCGAATGGTTGGCAGGTGGAAACTGGGGCAGGGCGTTGGCGACTGGATTAGGGGAGGTCGGGAGAGACGACGGGAGGGGAGAGAGAGGCTGAGAAAGTGTTGTGGGGAGCGGCGACAACTACAGCGAACTGCGTCCCCCGCGACAAACCATAATTTTTGGACTTCTCTCACAAACTATACATCTTCGAAGCTAGGCAGGAAAGTATTTTTAAAACCAAAGTATTTGAAAACCACAATATTTTTATGCCTAGCGAAACAAATACTTCAGCTTTGGCCCCCCTTTTCATATACTTCAAAATTAGTGCAGTTTTATAAATTCTGAAATATATAAAACTAACTACTCCCTCCATTTCAATGAAAAGGCGTCCTCGTTTTACGTGTTTTTTCTTTGACCAAAAATTACTTTATATATAAAGATTATTGGTACAACATTAGCATCATTAGAAAGTATTTTTCAATACGAATCCAACGATACTAATTATGTAGAATATAATCAAGATATTTTTACTCAAATTATTTGGTCAAAGTTTGACTTGGGATGTGCGTGCGCCTTGTTCATAGATACGGAGGTAGTACATTTTTAAAAAGCATTGGTATTTTAAAAAAACATAGTTTCTTAGAATAATTTTAAAATACTTTGCTTTCATACACACCCTAAATTTCTGTGTACTTCTAAAAAGACGGGAATACAAATTTGCCTCCCAAGTCCACATGCTTCTGAGTGATTAAAACATCTTAAGAAAAAAATAAAACATTTAAAAAATGTGGTAACAAACTATATATAAATGTTCTACAAATGTAAATTTCGCAATGAAGTGACATTTGTGATGCTCTTTACAAAAAAATAAAGTCAGTGCTCTAAATAGACCCAAGTTCGAAACTGGATTGTTTTTTTACAGAGCACCACAAATACCATTTCATAACAAAACTTTGCATGTATATAGACCACATGGATATGTTTGTTGCCACTTTTATAGAATTTTATTAAGTGGTTTACTATTTGTTTTGAATTTTGTACCTTGGCTAGGAGCATATGAGCACGCAAGCCGTTTTGACCTTCCGCAAAGTAACCCAAATTCGCAATTTCCGCTAAACAACTCAAATTCCCAAACAGATTTTTCCACGCGTTGGCGGCAAACCTGACATAACAGACCCGCATGTCAGTGACTCACATGAGAGTTTTAGGCAGATGTGGTCATAAGCCTGACCGGTTAGCCTCAACACACGGGTTTTAGACTCGAATGTCTTAAAGTTTCCTATATCATGTGAAATATATAAGATGCCACAACAAATGGAAACTCAAGCTCAACCGATGCATGGGAGATGGTCCACTGTTTTACAATACAGTTTGGGCTGAGCGTGACAACGGGTGTCGCATGCGCCCGTTAGGAGAGAACAGCTGCCATAAAGACTTTGATCGGCTCTGCATGCCGCAAAAACATTCTGACATTCCCAACTTGAATTGTCTTTTTCGCCCTTCTGAAAACATGAAGGGAATTTCCAAATGGTCAAAATACAGTACATGTAAGTTCATGATGCGTCAAAAGCCTGGATCTTCATTTTGCTGCTCAAAACTGAAACCTGTAGATACGTAAGAGAACACAATGAGCACCGGAGACACAGACAAATAAACGAGAGATTCCAATTGTGCTTGCAACACACAGAATGACTTTACACTTGGACCAGCATGTAACGTGATTTTTTTTACCAGATTTTCATATGACGGACTTGTAAATGTAACTCATTACAAGTTTGGCATAATACTTAGCCAGATCATAAAGGATTAGCTTGTTCATGGTCTTACCTTACCCGGGCTTAAAAAAACAACCAATTCAATGTACCCCAAGGTTTGGCTTTGGATAGGGGCGCCTGCTAGTATAGGATCTACATCCAAGGACCATGACCTAGAAATCAATCCTCGGGCTAGTTCCTTTATTTTCGTATTCTTGTGTATGCATGTGACTCCTATTGAATCGTACCTCTAGCCTACGACCTACCTGACTTACTTGTAGCCTATTAGATTAAGTGAAGACATGCATGTTGCCATGTGGAGAGTTGTATAATCTGCCGGAAATACTGAAATGGCACCAGCTCTTGTTGGCGTGATCTACGATTCTTCCTTTGAAATCAGGGACTGGATTTTTTGTGTCCATATCCACTAACACAACAGTATTTTACTACTCAAGAAGTATAACTCTTTCCTAGTTATACTTGCCATGGTCCAATGTGGTGATCCTCGAGAGAGATGTTAGCTGCGGTCTGCAGTTCTGCATTAATGCTGATAACAGGGCACTCTAAGTGGCCTACAAGATCTGCTAATGTGGATTCCAGATATAGCATACGCCATTGTGGCATTGACAGCCAAATAAGAAGGCAAAAAAGGTGTGACAAGATGTAAGTGCACCATTCTACTTGGCCTTAGCTTCTGACATTTTATTGAAAAAATCATGTGGATGTGACAGACCATGTTTTGTTCTTTTTTAGACTAAACATGGAAACATGTACTTATAAAAACTGGGTAATTTTTTAAATTTCTAACATTATCAAGCAAAAGGTAGTTTTTTCTTTTTCAATTTTGTAAACACAAAAGCAGACCGTCGTAGCATAAGAATCACGAAGAGGTGATAAAAGTTAACTTACTATCTGTAAACCACAAGTTTGGTAAATTCTGTTCGATCACTTGGATGGCAATTTGCTCGGATGGTACTCCAAAGGAACTAAGGATCTTCAGAATTTTGTGAACCAACTCATCTTCTTTATAACATTTTATTTCAACCACCATCAAACGATTCAGTACCATGAATTTCTCTGTTGGGTTATAGCTTTCGGATATATTTCAATCGCACGATCATAGTGACCATGGCATCCATCATTACCACAATCCACGTAATAACCTTTATATCTACAGATATCATGAGAGAAGCACTTAAACCTGACATACGCTGTTACCAAGGACGGCATGTTCTCAAGCAAAGGAGCCCTACCAGAAATGTCAGCTAGCTGCAAGCAGACGACGCACGGGGCAGAGATACGGGTGCGGGAGTCCAGTTCGAAATAGCAATACGTGATGCTTAGACGTCTTAATGATTGGGAGATGATCTTGTCAGTATGAATTGTGCAAGAGCGCATGTTCAAACTCTGGGCGCGCAGCTTGAGAAATCCAGGTTGAGGTACTGCAGGATCACATAGCTGAACTCCACCCTCATCAGGCGCTGTGAAATGAAAGCCCTGTTGTAAAAAGGCAGGTAATAGTCCCGAGTGTGGATGCAGATTTTGAGCACCCGGGCTCGGAACAACGACACGATATCGTGGATTCAAAGTTGAGCGAACCGGAATAGCTCGTCCTCCTCTTCAGGAAAATACTGGCAGCAGCTGAACTCACACTCGTCTACTTGCAACCGGTCGCGGTGCATCAGCAGACACTACAGGAAAGCCACAAGACGCCGACGGCCTGATTATACGCCGACGGCCAAATGTCGGGGCCGTCGGCGTATAAGGCGAGATCGGGGAGCCACGAACGCGGCCGTCGGCGTAGCCCTACATAGGCCGATGGCTGCCGTCGGCGTACAAAGGGCCGTCGGCGTATAACGCCATCCAACGGGAGGCCTTTTGCTGCCCTGATACGCCGACGGTAGCTACCGTCGGCGTATAAAAGGCCGTCGGCATATAATTGTTTTTTTTCAACTAATTATAAATTAATTTAGATTTATTTATTTCTCTATGTAATATTTAATGTAGGTATAATTTATATATAAATTGGATCTATAAAATTGAATGTAGGTATAATTATATATATATATATATATATATATATATTGGATCTAACATTTCCCTCCCAATTACGGTATCCCACCCGCATAAAATAACGGTTTGAATCTTCCGGAACCTGACCCTACAACATATACATGTAAAATAAATAAAAACAACACATGTAATATACACCTACAGTATAAATATTAAATATATGGCTCAATTTATCCTGCCCCGTGGTGTGACCAGCTTCACGAGCATCATTGTTTCCTTAGCGAGTTTTTGGGCATATAGTTGGAAACTCCCACATCGAGCGAACGGGAGGAATCTTCGCAAGAGTTGGGGGTATATGTGTGTTTTTATTTCAATTATGGCCTAACCTAACACAACCAAGTAAAAAAGTCCACTCGCCTACCCCTTTCGACGCACGTCAATGGGGGTAGACGAAAACGTTAGGGTTTTTCCAGCGGATTCAGGGTTTCGCCGAAGCGGGGCCCCGGAGCGTCGGAGCCCCACCCAAACCAAGGTTGTGCCATACCATATGTATACAAGTGTGTTGTGTCTTGTAAATGTGCAATATCCTACTCCGGGGTGTGACCGGCTTCACTTTCTCTCTAGTGAGTTCCTGCACTTAGAGGTGAAAACTCCCCTTTCGGGCGAACCGGATGGAATCTTGTGTTGATTTGGGGTAGACTTTAGTTTCTCACCTTCCTATGGACTAACCTAACACAACCAAGCAAAAAAGTCCACTGGCCTACCCCCTTTCGACGCACGTCTATGGGGGTAGACGAAAACGTTAGGGTTTTTCCAGCGGATTCAGGGTTTCGCCGAAGCGGGGCCCCGGAGCGTCGGAACCCCACCCAAACCAAGGTTGTACCATACCATATGTATACAAGTCTGTTGTGTGTTGTAAATGTGCAATATCCTACTCCGGGACGTGACCGGTTTCACTTTCTCTCTAGTGAGTTCCTGCACTTAGACGTGAAAACTCCCCTTTCGGGCGAACCGGATGAAATCTTGTGTTGATTGGGGGTAGACTTTGGTTTCTCACCTTCCTATGGCCTAACCTAACACAACCAAGCAAAAAAGTCCACTGGCCTACCCCCTTTCGACGCACGTCTATGGGGGTAGACGAAAACGTTAGGGTTTTTCCAGCGGATTCAGGGTTTCGCCGAAACGGGGCCCCGGAGCGTCGAAACCCCACCCAAACCAAGGTTGTGCCATACCATATGTATACAAGTGTGTTGTGTGTTGTAAATGTGCAATATCCTACTCCGGAATGTGACCGGCTTCACTTTCTCTCTAGCGAGTTCCTGCACTTAGAGGTGAAAACTCCCTTTTCGGGCGAACCGGATGGAATCTTGTGTTGATTTGGGGTAGACTTTGGTTTCTCACCTTCCTATGGCCTAACCTAACACAACCAAGCAAAAAAGTCCACTGGCCTACCCCCTTTCGACGCACGTCTATGGGGGTAGACGAAAACGTTAGGGTTTTTTCCAACGGATTCAGGGTTTCGCCGAAGCGGGGCCCCGGAGCGTCGGAACCCCACCCAAACCAAGGTTGTGCCATACCATATGTATACAAATGTGTTGTGTGTTGTAAATGTGCAATATCCTACTCCGGGTGTGACCGGCTTCACTTTCTCTCTAGTGAGTTCCTCACTTAGAGGTGAAAACTCCCCTTTCGGGCGAACCAGATGGAATCTGGTGTTGATTTGGGGTAGACTTTGGTTTCTCACCTTCCCATGGCCTAACCTAACACAACCAAGCAAAAAAGTCCACTGGCCTACCCCCTTTCGACGCACGTCTATGGGGGTAGACGAAAACGTTAGGGTTTTTCCAGCGGATTCAGGGTTTCGCCGAAGCGGGGCCCCGAAGCGTCGGAACCCCACCCAAACCAAGGTTGTGCCATACCATATGTATACAAGTGTGTTGTGTGTTGTAAATGTACAATATCCTACTCCGGGATGTGACCGGCTTCACTTTCTCTCTAGTGAGTTCCTACACTTAGAGGTCAAAACTCCCCTTTCGGGCGAACCGGATGGAATCTTGTGTTGATTTGGGGTAGACTTTGGTTTCTCACCTTTCTATGGCCTAACCTAACACAACCAAGCAAAAAAGTCCACTGGCCTACCCCCTTTCGACGCACGTCTATGGGGGTAGACGAAAACGTTAGGGTTTTCCAGCGGATTCAGGGTATCTCCGAAGCGGGGCCCCGGAGCGTCGGAACCCCACCCAAACCAAGGTTGTGCCATACCATATGTATACAAGTGTGTTGTGTCTTGTAAATGTGCAATATCCTACTCCGGGGTGTGACTGACTTCACTTTCTCTCTGAGTTCCTGCAGTTAGAGGTGAAAACTCCTCTTTCGGCGAACCGGATGGAATCTTGTGTTGATTTGGGGTAGACTTTGGTTTCTCACCTTCCTATGGCCTAACTTAACACAACCAAGCAAAAAAGTCCACTGGCCTACCCCCTTTCGACACACGTCTATGGGGGTAGACGAAAACGTTAGGGTTTTTCCAGCGGATTCAGGGTTTCACCGAAGCGGGGCCCCGGAGCGTCGGAACCCCACCCAAACCAAGGTTGTGCTATACCATATGTATACAAGTGTTATGTGTCTTGTAAATGTGCAATATCCTACTCCGGGGTGTGACCGGCTTCGCTTTCTCTCTAGTGAGTTCCTGCACTTAGAGGTGAAAACTCCCCTTTCGGGCGAACCGAATGGAATCTTGTGTTGATTTGGGGTAGACTTTGGTTTCTCACCTTCCCATGGCCTAACCTAACACAACCAAGCAAAAAAGTCCACTGGCCTACCCCCTTTCGACGCACGTCTATGGGGGTAGACGAAAACGTTAGGGTTTTTCCAGCGGATTCAGGGTTTCGCCGAAGCGGGGCCCCGGAGAGTCGGAACCCCACCCAAACCAAGGTTGTGCCATACCATATGTATACAAGTGTGTTGTGTGTTGTAAATGTGCAATATCCTACTCCGGGATGTGACCGGCTTCACTTTCTCTCTAGTGAGTTCCTGCACTTAGAGGTGAAAACTCCCCTTTCGGGCTAACCGGATGGAATCTTGTGTTGATTTGGGGTAGACTTTGGTTTCTCACCTTCCTATGGCCTAACCTTACACAACCAAGCAAAAAAGTCCACTGGCCTACCCACTTTCGACGCACGTCTATGGGGGTAGACGAAAACGTTAGGGTTTTTCCAGCGGATTCAGGGTTTCACCGAAGCGGGGCCCCAGAGCGACGAAACCCCACCAAAACCAAGGTTGTGCCATACCATATGTATACAAGTATGATGGGTATTTCAAATGTCCAAGCTCGGTGGTAGATATGCGGGCCCCACCGGACTAGGGTTTCAATAAAACCGGATAGCTAGAGTGCCGGAATCACTCAAAAATTTGCGTGTGGTCATACCATATAATAAAATAAATTATAATAAAACTCTATAAATTTATAATGTAATAAATTATAATGGTTTACAATATTAAAATTAAATAATATGAAAAAGGAAAAAAGACTACGCCGACGGCAGTCATACCATATAATAAAATAAATTATAATAAAACTCTATAAATTTATAATGTAATAAATTATAATGGTTTACAATATTAAAATTAAATAATATGAAAAAAAGGAAAAAAGACTAAGCCGTCGGCGTAGGGCCACCTTATCTACTTGACCCACCCGCACCTCCCTCCCGCCCGTGTCCAACCGACCTCCATCCGAGCCTTCGCCTCGCTCGCTCGCTCGTCCGCGAGTCCTCCTTCTTCTCGCGCACCTGCCGGCGGCGGCGGCTGGTAAGCGCCCTCTCTCTCCTCCCCGGCCGTCCTCCTCCCCTACCGGCCTCGTCCCCTCCCTCTCCTCCCGTCGCCCTCCCTTGGCATCCACCTGCCGGCGGCGATGGCTGGTAAGCGCCCTCTCTCTCCTCCCCGGCCGTCCTCCTCCCCAATCGGCCTCGTCCCCTCCCTCTCCTCCCGTCGCCCTCCCTGCCCTCCCTTGGCCTCCCCCTGGTCGCCCTCCTCTCACCCCGAACCCTAGATCGATGTGCAAGCCCCTGGTCCCCCTGGTCGCCCTCCTCCCATCGCCCTCCCTGCCCTCCCTTGGCCTCCCCCTGGTCGGCCTCGTCCCCTCCCTCTCCTCCCGTCGCCCTCCCTGCCCTCCCTTGGCCTCCCCCTGGTCACCCTCCTCTCACCTCGTCCCCTCCCTCTCCTACCGAAGCCCTTTCCAGCAGCTTTATTTGTTTGTTATTTGGACTAAAAAAAGTCCCTTTGCTTGCAGGATTCCTACTCTAGTGGCAGCAGAGCTTGAGTGTAGGCATAAAAATTTCTTACTCATAGATTGATGTATACCCGTGTGTAAATGACAGCATTTGTTTCATATGTGTTGCATGTTCATGTTTGAAGTAGATTTCTCATTTGAAATTAATTTTCGAATTGTGTGTATGTTGTAGATACACCATGTCTAATAATGAGTTGATTGCTAGCATTACCGAAGAAAATAAAAGAAGAAAAAGAAAAAGAATTCTGTTGACAGAGATGTATTTTGAGATGTCATGTCTTGCTATGGCTTATCTTAGTACGCAAAGGTCACCGAGGAAAATTTAGGTGTTAGTGTTTACATATATTCATTTCATATATGACTAACCCCTGTATCAAATGCTTTTACTTAACTAAGTATCATGTCGGAGCCGGAGCGAAAGTTTCGTGGTGTTCACCAGAGACCCACGAAGATCCCGACTTGAGCAACTCAGATCACAGTGGATCACAGGAAGATCCAGCTTGGTACTTTCAGGTGCCCGTGGCAGGCGGCCCGCGCCTACGACTGCGCGGCGGTCCAGCACTTTGGGGCGAGAGCGATCCTCAACTTTGAGGATGAGCGGAGCGTGGTGCATATGTTAGCGCCAGATGGCATGAGGATCGCGACGATGGCCGAGGAGAGGGAGCACCGGCAGGCAGAGCGGCTGCTCGGGCGCGCCACCAGCGCGAGGAGGATGACCCCTTGGTCAAGGATCTCTGGTGGCTCTAGGTTGACGAGGGAATATCTCCCCGGCAATAGTGCCAGAAACAATGCTTGTACGTCACACGTCAGTTGGGAACCCCAAGAGGAAGGTATGATGAGTGCAGCAGTAAGTTTCCCTCAGTATGAAACCAAGGTTTAATCGAACCAGTAGGAAAACGAGGTTTGCTTCGAAGGTGTTGGTGAAGGAGTGTAGTGCGGCGCAACACCAGGGATTCCGGTGCCAACGTGGAACCTGCACAACACAATCAAACTACTTTGCCCCAACTTAACAGTGAGGTTGTCAATCTCACCGGCTTGCTAAAAACAAAGGGTTAAACGTATCGAATGGAAAATGATGTTTGTTTGCATAAAACAGTAGAGAACAATGATTGCAATAGATTGTATTTCAGATGTAAAAGAATGGACCGGGGTCCACAGTTCACTAGTGGTGTCTCTCCAATAAGATAACTAACATGCTGGGTAAACAAATTACAGCTGGGCAATTGACAATTGATAAGTGCATTTAACATGCATGTGTGAGCTGTGGTGTCTACTATGAGATTTGTTTGGGCATTACGACAAAGTACATAGACCGCAATCCAGCATGCATCTATGACTAAATAGTCCACTTTTCGGTTAACATCCGTACCCCTTCCAATATTAAGTTGCAAGCAACAGACAATTGCGTTAAGTAATGTGCGTAATGTAAACAATACATTCATCCTTGAATAAAGCATTGCTGTTTTACCCCTAGTGGCAACAACACATCTACAACCTTAGAACTTGCTGTCACTATCCTAGGTTAAATAGAGGTTGGACCCAACTATCATGCATAAATACCCCCTCTTTGAGTCACAAGTATTCACTTGGCCAAGGCTTCAATAAGTAACAGAGAGCATGCAAGATCACAAATGACATAGACATGATAATATAATATTCAGCTCCACATAGGTATCAATATAAGTCAGATCCCAGCAAACACAACATGTAGCATTACAATAAGATGATCTTGATCATGATAGGCAGCTCACAAGATCTAAACATGATGGACCAAGTGGAGAAGACAACCATCTAGCTACTGCTATGGACCCATAGTCCAAGGATGAACTACTCACGCATCACTCCGGAGGTGGACATGGCTATATAGAGCCCTCCGGTGATGATTCCCCTCTCCGGCAGGATGCCGGGAAGAGCTTCAGAAACCCCCGAGTTAGGGTTGACGACGGCGGCGGCAGTGAATATGTTCTGGATGAAAGACTCGGTGTTCTAGGGTTTTCGCGTCTCGGGGAATAAATAGGCGAAGGGGTGATGTCGGCGGACCCCCGAGGGGCCCAAACCACAGGCAGGCGCGGCTGGAGGTGGGGCCGCGCCGCCAGGTGGTTTGGCCACCTCGTGGCTCTCCTTCGTCTCTCCTTCGGACTCCGTGTACGTGCTGGAAAAATAGGGACCTGGCCTTTTGTTTCGTGCGATTCCGAGAATATTTCCAGAAGTAACTTTCTGAAACCAAAAACAGCAGAAAACAGGGAACTGGCACTGTGGCATCTTGTTAATAGGTTAGTCCCAGAAAATGCATAAAAGTGATACGAGGTGTATATAAAACATGTAGCAAATGGTATAATATAAGCATGGAACAGCAGAAATTATGGATACGTTGGAGACGTATCAAGCATCCCCAAGCTTAGTTCTACTCGTCCTCGAGTAGGTAAAACGATAACAACAAATAATTTCTGAGGAGACATGCTTTCACACAATCTTGATCAATATATTGCAAGGCTCATGTCATGAATGAAGTGACTCAAAGCAATGATCTATAGTTTGCTAACAAATAGATAAAGAGTAAATAATGAATCATATAAACAAAAACTTTTTATGAATAGTACTTTCAAGACAAGTATCAAAAAGTTTTGCATAAGAGGTAACTCATAAAGCAATAGATTCAAAGTAAAAGGCATTGAAGCAACACAAAGGATGATTAAGTTTCAGCATTTGCTTTCAACTTGTAACATGTATATCTCATGGATAGTTGTCAACATAAAGCAATATAACAAGTGCAATAAGTAAATATGTAAGAATCAATGCACACAAAGTTGACACAAGTGTTTGTTTCTAAGATAGAAAGGAGTAGGTAAACTGACTCAACATAAAATAAAGATAGGCCCTTCGCAGAGGGAAGCAGGGATTAAATCATGTGCTAGAGCTTTTTAAGTTTTCGAAAGCATATAGAGAGCACAAAATAAGTATTTGAGAGGTGTTTGTTGTTGTCAACGAATGGTAGTGGGCACTCTAACCCCCTTGTCAACCAGACTTTCAAAGAGCGGCTCCCATGAAGGACGTTATTTCTACCAGCAAGGTAGATCATCCCTCTTCTCTTTTGTTTACACATGTATTTTAGTTTCTTTATGGATGACACTCCTCCCAACCTTTTGCTTACACAAGCCATGGCTAACCGAATCCTCGGGTGCCTTCCAATATTCACATACCATGGAGGAGTGTCTATTTGCAAAATTAAGTTGCTTACTGATAAATCAGGGCAAAACATGTGAAGAGAATTATTAATGAAAGTTGTAATTAATTGGGGCTGGGCACCCCGTTGCCAGCTCTTTTTGCAAAATTATTGGATAAGCGGATGTATATGCCACTAGTCCAGGTGAAAGTCTGTCAGAAGTAAATGACAAGATTGAAAGATAAAACACCACATACTTCCTCATGAGCTATAAAACATTGACACAAATAAGGAGTAATAAAGTTTTGAATAGTTTAAAGGTAGCACATGAAATATTTACTTGGAATAGCAGGAAATACCACATAGTAGGTAGGTATGGTGGACACAAATGGCATGGGTTTTGGCTCAAGTTTTGGATGCACGAGAAGCATTCCCTCTCAGTACAGAGTTTAGGCTAGCAAGGTTGTTTGAAGCAAACACAAGTATAAACCGGTACAGCAAGAATTACATAAAAACATATTGCAAGTATTATAATACTCTACACTGTCTTCCTTGTTGCTCAAACATTTTACCAGAAAATATCTAGACCTTAAAGAGAACAAATATGCATCCCAAGTCTCAACAAGCTCTACGGTAGTTCTCCACTACTAGGCTTTAATTACATGATGCAAGAGCTTAAACATGATCTACTTAAGAGCTCAAAACAATTGCAAAGCATCAAATCAAAACAAGACAATGATCTACAAGAATGCATATGTCTTTTCCAATACCAACTACTACATGTAGCATTTTCTTTCTTCCAAACAAACACCAATCAATTTATTTAAACATAAACTCTCCAAATGATAATATAATGCAGCAAGAGAGTATTATAAACAAGTGCTAACAGCTCGAAGAGATGCATGAAAAACAGGAGCTAAAAGCACTGCAGTAGCTAGTTAAGAATACTCAACAAATATAAGTGAAGAACATGAGTATTCACATGAAAAAGCGGAGCGTGTCTTTCTCCCACACAAGGATTGCTAGGATCCAAATTTATTCAAACAAAAACAAAATAAAAACACACAGACGCTCCAAGTAAAGCGCATAAGATGTGAAAGAATTAAAATATAGTTTCACTAGAGATGACCTGATAAGTTTGTTGATGAAGAAGGGGATGCCTTGGGCATCCCCAAGCTTAGACGCTTGAGTCTCTCTAAATATGGTTGGGATGAACCACGGGGCATCCCCAAGCTTAGGCTTTTCACTCTTCTTGATCACATAATATCACCCTTCTCGCTTGATCCTTGAAAATTTCCTTCACACCAAACTCAAGACAGTTCTTGTTAGAGGGTTAGTGCATAATCAAAAATTCTCATATTCTGTAATGATACAATCAATCCCAAAGCTTCTGGACATTAGCTAAAGCCACCAATGCTTTGTGGAGCAAAGAAATCCACACAAACACAGTAAAAGAGCGAATGCAAAACAAAAGGCAGAATCTGTCAAAAACAGAACAGTCTGGAATGATGAATTTTTTCGAGGCACTTAAGTTGCTCAGATGGATCTGGCCTAAAATAATGAAAGTTGCGTACATATCTCAGGAATATGCGTGATTTTTCTCAGAATTTTTAAATTTTCTACAGGGAGATAAGATCAAATCCGTGACAGCTAAAAATCTGTCACTGCGCAGAAATCCAAATCTTGCATCAACTTTCAATATAGAACTTTACTTGGAACAACATTGCGATAAAATAAAGATACAAAAGAGTTTCTACAGAAGTAACAAAACTCCTCGACACATGGGTTATCTCCCACAAGTGCTTTTCTTTAATGCCTTTCAGCTAGGCTTTAGGATTTTAATGATGCTCGCATAAGAATAAGAGTTGAAAAACAAAGAGAGCATCAAGAGGCAAATATCAAAATCACCTGAGTCTAACCCACTTCCTATGCAGAGGAATATTGTAGTAAAACAAATCATTGAAGCATAAAGCAGCTAGCATAGGAAGATGCAAGAAATCCAACTTTAAAACTTCCAACACAAAGAGAGGTATTTTAGTGACATGTAAACTTTTAAAACCATCTTTCCCTCTCTCATAATAATTTTCAATAGCATCATAAAAAAACTCAACAACATAACTATCACATAAAGCATGCTTTTATGATCTACAAACACATAACTTTTATTAAGTTCAAAAACAGTGGGTCATTAAACCCACTTTTGACAATAGTAGTATAATAAATATCATTAGGCAATATAAGACCATCATCAAGAGCATTATCATATATAGCATTAGGGAGC
This sequence comes from Poa pratensis, assembly GCA_947311845.1. Classification (NCBI taxonomy): domain Eukaryota; kingdom Viridiplantae; phylum Streptophyta; class Magnoliopsida; order Poales; family Poaceae; genus Poa; species Poa pratensis. Next base: position 26,968,212 of record CAMZMU010000072.1, on the reverse strand, counting down.
CATTGTTTTATTTCTGAAATTTTGTTTTCTTGAGTCAAGGAGCTTGTTACGTAAAATTTATCAAAAGGAGATATTTCAAAAGAATCATGGCATTCAACAATATAACACTCTTCCTCCTTAGGTAGGCATGGAGGGCAATTAAATAGTGTAAGAGTTGAAGAGTTACTGTCATTAGAAGGTAGATCCTCCTTTTGTTCTTCACTCTCCTCCTCTTTTTCATCCAATGAGATCACAATTTTCAGCAATTTCCTCTTCCTCAGGTTCCTGCAAGGCACAAGTTTAATCTTTTTGAGGAAACATCCTCTCAAGATGTTCAGTAATGTAAGAACTATTATCCTTGTAGGTATCACAACAATATTTAAGTATGTCAATACATTCAGATTTATAAGGGGCATCAGTTTTATGTTCAAGATAAGAACTAATTTGAAGGGCACCCTTAAAAACAATAAACTCTTCAATTTGTTCAAGATTACCAAAACCATAGTTTCCTTTAGCATAGGCAGCCAAGGTTTCATTATCAGTATACTCACATTGGAAAGGGAGATGTTTGTGCCTTCTATAGCAAAGAGATTCATTAAAGCAGTAGGATTCATCATATGTAGAACACAAGTTCTTAGCAAAACCATTCAATCTTCTTATTTGTTCCCATAGATGTTTTTCTTTTGGAGAGAAGCGGTAATTCTTATAACGAGACCCAGTTTCATAGAGATAAGACATTGAAAACAACTAGTCATAATAGTAATTTGAAATAAAAAGGAACTAATAATTTTTTTTTGTGTTTTTGATAAAGAGAGCAAACAAGACTAAATAAAAATAAACTAAGCAAGACAAATAACAAAGTAAAGAGATTGGGTGTGAGAGACTCCCCTTACAGAAGCAATTCGGTTTTCCCCGGCAACGGCGCCAGAAAACGTGTTGGTGGCTCTAGGTTGACGAGGGAATATCTCCCCGGCAATAGTGCCAGAAACAATGCTTGTACGTCACACATCAGTTGGGAACCCCAAGAGGAAGGTATGATGAGTACAGCAGTAAGTTTTCCCTCAGTATGAAACCAAGGTTTAATCGAACCAGTAGGAAAACGAAGTTTGCTTCGAAGGTGTTGGTGAAGGAGTGTAGTGCGGCGCAACACCAGGGATTCCGGTGCCAACGTGGAACCTGCACAACACAATCAAACTACTTTGCCCCAACTTAACAGTGAGGTTGTCAATCTCACCGGCTTGCTGAAAACAAAGGGTTAAACGTATCGAATGGAAAATGATGTTTGTTTGCATAAAACAGTAGAGAACAATGATTGCAGTAAATTGTATTTCAGATGTAAAAAGAATGGACCATGGTCCACAGTTCACTAGTGGTGTCTCTCCAATAAGATAACTAACATGCTGGGTAAACAAATTACAGCTGGACAATTGACAATTGATAAGTGCATATAACATGCATGTGTGAGCTGTGGTGTCTACTATGAGATTCATTTGGGCATTACGACAAACTACATAGACCGCTATCTATCATGCATCTATGACTAAATAGTCCACTTTCCGGTTAACATCCGTACCCCTTCCAGTATTAAGTTGCAAGCAACAGACAATTGCATTAAGTAATGTGCGTAATGTAAACAATACATTCATCCTTGAATAAAGCATTGATGTTTTACCCCTAGTGGCAACAACACATCTACAACCTTAGAACTTGCTGTCACTATCCCAGGTTAAATAGAGGTTGAACCCAACTATCATGCATAAATACCCCCTCTTGGAGTCACAAGTATTCACTTGGCCAAGGCTTCAACAAGTAACAGAGAGCATGCAAGATCACAAATGACATAGACATGATAATATAATATTCAGCTCCACATAGGTATAAATATAAGTCAGATCCCAGCAAACACAACATGTAGCATTACAATAAGATGATCTTGATCATGATAGGCAGCTCACAAGATCTAAACATGATGGCACAAGTGGAGAAGACAACCATCTAGCTACTGCTATGGACCATAGTCCAAGGATGAACTACTCACGCATCACTCCGGAGGCGGGCATGGCGATGTAGAGCCCTCCGGTGATGATTCCCCTCTCCGGCAGGGTGCCGGGAAGAGCTTCAGAAACCCCCCGAGGTAGGGTTGACGACGGCGGCAGCGAATATGTTCTGGATGAAAGGCTCGGTGTTCTAGGGTTTTCGCGTCTCGGGGAATAAATAGGCGAAGGGGTGATGTCGGCGGACCCCCGAGGGGCCCAAACCACAGGCAGGCGCGGCTGGAGTGGGGCCGCGCCGCCAGGTGGTTTGGCCACCTCGTGGCTCTCCTTCGTCTCTCCTTCGGACTCCGTGTACGTGCTGGAAAAATAGGGACCTGGCCTTTTGTTTCGTGCGATTCCGAGAATATTTCCAGAAGTAACTTTCTGAAACCAAAAACAGCAGAAAACAGGGAACTGGCACTGTGGCATCTTGTTAATAGGTTAGTCCCAGAAAATGCATAAAAGTGATACGAGGTGTATATAAAACATGTAGCAAATGGTATAATATAAGCATGGAACAGCAGAAATTATGGATACGTTGGAGACGTATCAAGCATCCCCAAGCTTAGTTCTACTCGTCCTCGAGTAGGTAAAACGATAACAACAAATAATTTCTGAGGAGACATGCTTTCACACAATCTTGATCAATATATTGCAAGGCTCATGTCATGAATGAAGTGACTCAAAGCAATGATCTATAGTTTGCTAACAAATAGATAAAGAGTAAACAATGAATCATATAAGCAAAAACTTTTCATGAATAGTACTTTCAAGACAAGTATCAAAAAGTTTTGCATAAGAGGTAACTCATAAAGCAATAGATTCAAAGTAAAAGGCATTGAAGCAACACAAAGGATGATTAAGTTTCAGCATTTGCTTTCAACTTGTAACATGTATATCTCATGGATAGTTGTCAACATAAAGCAATATAACAAGTGCAATAAGTAAATATGTAAGAATCAATGCACACAAAGTTGACACAAGTGTTTGTTTCTAAGATAGAAAGGAGTAGGTAAACTGACTCAACATAAAGTAAAAGATAGGCCCTTCGCAGAGGGAAGCAGGGATTAAATCATGTGCTAGAGCTTTTTAACTTTTCGAAAGCATATAGAGAGCACAAAATAAGTATTTGAGAGGTGTTTGTTGTTGTCAACGAATGGTAGTGGGCACTCTAACCCCCTTGTCAACCAGACTTTCAAAGAGCGGCTCCCATGAAGGACGTTATTTCTACCAGCAAGGTAGATCATCCCTCTTCTCTTTTGTTTACACATGTATTTTAGTTTCTTTATGGATGACACTCCTCCCAACCTTTTGCTTACACAAGCCATGGCTAACCGAATCCTCGGGTGCCTTCCAATATTCACATACCATGGAGGAGTGTCTATTTGCAAAATTAAGTTGCTTACTGATAAATCAGGGCAAAACATGTGAAGAGAATTATTAATGAAAGTTGTAATTAATTGGGGCTGGGCACCCCATTGCCAGCTCTTTTTGCAAAATTATTGGATAAGCGGATGTATATGCCACTAGTCCAGGTGAAAGTCTGTCAGAAGTAAATGACAGATTGAAAGATAAAACACCACATACTTCCTCATGAGCTATAAAACATTGACACAAATAAGGAGTAATAAAGTTTTGAATAGTTTAAAGGTAGCACATGAAATATTTACTTGGAATGGCAGGAAAACCACATAGTAGGCAGGTATGGTGGACACAAATGGCATGGGTTTTGGCTCAAGTTTTGGATGCACGAGAAACATTCCCTCTCAGTACAGAGTTTAGGCTAGCAAGGTTGTTTGAAGCAAACACAAGTATAAACCGGTACAGCAAGAATTACATAAAAACATATTGCAAGTATTATAATACTCTACACTGTCTTCCTTCTTGCTCAAACATTTACCAGAAATATCTAGACCTTAGAGAGAACAAATATGCATCCCAAGTCTCAACAAGCTCTACGGTAGTTCTCCACTACTAGGCTTTAACTACATGATGCAAGAGCTTAAACATGATCTACTTAAGAGCTCAAAACAATTGCAAAGCATCAAATCAAAACAAGACAATGATCTACAAGAATGCATATGTCTTTTCCAATACCAACTACTACATGTAGCATTTTCTTTCTTCCAAACAAACACCAATCAATTTATTTAAACATAAACTCTCCAAATGATAATATAATGCAGCAAGAGAGTATTTATAAACAAGTGCTAACAGCTCAAAGAGATGCATGAAAAATAGGAGCTAAAAGCACTGCAGTAGCTACTTAAGAATACTCAACAAATATAAGTGAAGAACATGAGTATTCACATGAAAAAGAGGAGCGTGTCTTTCTCCCACACAAGGATTGCTAGGATCCGAATTTATTCAAACAAAAACAAAATAAAAACACATAGCTCCAAGTAAAGCGCATAAGATATGAAAGAATTAAAATATAGTTTCACTAGAGATGACCTGATAAGTTTGTTGATGAAGAAGGGGATGCCTTGGGCATCCCCAAGCTTAGACGCTTGAGTCTCTCTGAATATGGTTGGGATGAACCACGGGGGCATCCCTAAGCTTAGGCTTTTCACTCTTCTTGATCACATAATATCACCCTTCTCGCTTGATCCTTGAAAACTTCCTTCACACTTCAAGACAGTTCTTGTTAGAGGGTTAGTGCATAATCAAAAATTCTCATATTCTGTAATGATACAATCAATCCCAAAGCTTCTGGACATTAGCTACAGCCACCAATGCTTTGTGGAGCAAAGAAATCCACACAAACACAGTAAAAGAGCGAATGCAAAACAAAAGGCAGAATCTGTCAAAAACAGAACAGTCTGGAATGACGAATTTTTTCGAGGCACTTAAGTTGCTCAGATGGATCTGGCCTAAAATAATGAAAGTTGCGTACATATCTCAGGAATATGCGTGATGTTTCTCAGAATTTTTTAAATTTTCTACAGGGAGATAAGATCAAATCCGTGACAGCTAAAAATCTGTCACTGCGCAGAAATCCAAATCTTGCATCAACTTTCAATATAGAACTTTACTTGGCACAACATTGCGATAAAATAAAGATACAAAGGAGTTTCTATAGAAGTAACAAAACTCCTTGACACATGGGTTATCTCCCACAAGTGCTTTTCTTTAATGCCTTTAAGCTAGGCTTTAGGATTTTAATGATGCTCGCATAAGAATAAGAGTTGAAAAACAAAGAGAGCATCAAGAGGCAAATATCAAAATCACCTGAGTCTAACCCACTTCCTATGCAGAGGAATATTGTAGTAAAACAAATCATTGAAGCATAAAGCAGCTAGCATAGGAAGATGCAACAAATCCAACTTTAAAACTTCCAACACAAAGAGAGGTATTTTAGTGACATGAAAACTTTTAAAACCATCTTTCCCTCTCTCATAATAATTTTCAATAGCATCATAAAAAAAAGTCAACAACATAACTATCACATAAAGTATGCTTTTTATGATCTACAAACACATAACTTTTATTAAGTTCAAAAATAGTGGGGTCATTAAACCCACTTTTGACAATAGTAGTATAATAAATATCATTAGGCAATATAGGACCATCATCAAGAGCATTATCATATATAGCATTAGGGAGCCATTGTTTTATTTCTGAAATTTCGTTTTCTTGAGTCAAGGAGCTTGTTACGTAAAATTTTATCAAAAGGAGGTATTTCAAAAGAATCATGGCATTCAACAATATAACACTCTTCCTCCTTAGGTAGGCATGGAGGGCAATTAAATAGTGTAAGAGTTGAAGAGTTACTGTCATTAGAAGGTAGATCCTCCTTTTGTTCTTCACTCTCCTCCTCTTTTTCATCCAATGAGATCACAATTTCAGCAATTTCCTCTTCCTCAGGTTCCTGCAAGGCACAAGTTTCATTTTTTTGAGGAAACATCCTCTCAAGATGTTCAGTAATGTAAGAATTATTATCCTTGTAGGTATCACAACAATATTTAAGTATGGCAATACATTCAGATTTATAAGGGGCATCAGTTTTATGTTCAAGATAAGAACTAATTTGAAGGGCACCCTTAAAAACAATAAACTCTTCAATTTGTTCAAGATTACCAAAATCATAGTTTCCTTTAGCATAGGCAGCCAAGGTTTCATTATCAGTATACTCACATTGGAAAGGGAGATGTTTGTGCCTTCTATAGCAATGAGATTCATTAAAGCAGTAGGATTCATCATATGTAGAACACAAGTTCTTAGCAAAACCATTGAATCTTCTTATTTGTTCCCATAGATGTTTTTCTTTTGGAGAGAAGCGGTAATTCTTATAACGAGACCCAGTTTCATAGAGATAAGACATTGAAAACAACTAGTCATAATAGTAATTCGAAATAAAAAGGAACTAATAATTTTTTTTTGTGTTTTTGATAAAGAGAGCAAACAAGACTAAATAAAAATAAACTAAGCAAGACAAATAACAAAGTAAAGAGATTGGGTGTGAGAGACTCCCCTTGCAGAAGCAATTCGGTTTTCCCCGGCAACGGCGCCAGAAAACGTGTTGGTGGCTCTAGGTTGACGAGGGAATATCTCCCCGGCAATAGTGCCAGAAACAATGCTTGTACGTCACACATCAGTTGGGAACCCCAAGAGGAAGGTATGATGAGTGCAGCAGTAAGTTTTCCCTCAGTATGAAACCAAGGTTTAATCAAACCAGTAGGAAAACGAGGTTTGCTTCGAAGGTGTTGGTGAAGGAGTGTAGTGCGGCGCAACACCAGGGATTCCGGTGCCAACATGGAACCTGCACAACACAATCAAACTACTTTGCCCCAACTTAACAGTGAGGTTGTCAATCTCACCGACTTGCTGAAAACAAAGGGTTAAACGTATCGAATGGAAAATGATGTTTGTTTGCATAAAACAGTAGAGAACAATGATTGCAGTAGATTGTATTTCAGATGTAAAAGAATGGACCGGGGTCCACAGTTCACTAGTGGTGTCTCTCCAATAAGATAACTAACATGCTGGGTAAACAAATTACAGCTGGACAATTGACAATTGATAAGTGCATATAACATGCATGTGTGAGCTGTGGTGTCTACTATGAGATTCATTTGGGCATTACGACAAACTACATAGACCGCTATCCATCATGCATCTATGACTAAATAGTCCACTTTCCGGTTAACATCCATACCCCTTCCAGAATTAAGTTGCAAGCAACAGACAATTGCATTAAGTAATGTGCGTAATCTAAACAATACATTCATGCTTGAATAAAGCATTGCTGTTTTACCCCTAGTGGCAACAACACATCTACAACCTTAGAACTTGCTGTCACTATCCCAGGTTAAATAGAGGTTGAACCCAACTATCATGCATAAATACCCCCTCTTGGAGTCACAAGTATTCACTTGGCCAAGGCTTCAACAAGTAACAGAGAGCATGCAAGATCACAAATGACATAGACATGATAATATAATATTCAGCTCCACATAGGTATCAATGTAAGTCAGATCCCAGCAAACACAACATGTAGCATTACAATAAGATGATCTTGATCATGATAGGCAGCTCACAAGATCTAAACATGATGGCACAAGTGGAGAAGACAACCATCTAGCTACTGCTATGGACCCATAGTCCAAGGATGAACTACTCATGCATCACTCCGGAGGCGGGCATGGCGATGTAGAGCCCTCCGGTGATGATTCCCCTCTCCGGCAGGGTGCCGGGAAGAGCTTCAGAAACCCCCCGAGTTAGGGTTGACGACGGCGGCGGCAGCGAATATGTTCTGGATGAAAGGCTCGGTGTTCTAGGGTTTTCGCGTCTCGGGGAATAAATAGGCGAAGGGGTGATGTCGGCGGACCCCCGAGGGGCCCAAACCACAGGCAGGCGCGGCTGGAGGTGGGGCCACGCCGCCAGGTGGATTGGCCACCTCGTGGCTCTCCTTCGTCTCTCCTTCGGACTCCGTGTACGTGCTGGAAAAATAGGGACCTGGCCTTTTGTTTCGTGCGATTCCGAGAATATTTCCAGAAGTAACTTTCTGAAACCAAAAACAGCAGAAAACAGGGAACTGGCACTGTGGCATCTTGTTAATAGGTTAGTCCCAGAAAATGCATAAAAGTGATACGAGGTGTATATAAAACATGTAGCAAATGGTATAATATAAGCATGGAACAGCAGAAATTATGGATACGTTGGAGACATATCAATCTCCTCCTTGATCCCCAGGTGATGGCGGTCCAGTACCAGGTCCTCAGCGAGAGCCGGCAGCAGCGCGGGCAGGGCGAGGCCGGCCCCTCTGGCACGCAGCAGCAGGGTGAGGTCGGCCCCTCCGGCACGCAGCAGCAGGATGACTATAGCAGCGCCCTTTCCTCTTGTTGGGACCGCTTGGACGACGTCACTGACACCGGCGCGAGTCAAGTTTAGGATGTCTATCATCCTACCTATCGTACTACTAGACTTATCTTGCTACCTGTCGTACTGCTAGCCTTATCATGCATGCTACCTATGTATTATCTTGCTACCTGTCGTACTGCTAGACTTATGCTACCTATGTATTATTGTGCTACTTGTCTATATGTGTTATGTTTAGTATGCATCGACGGCCAGACCGAGAGTAGTTTACATTGGTTGCATCCAACCTCTATAAAAGTACTTGCATATGTTCCTCCATCGTATCAGCTTTAAGGCCCATATGTCGATTGTGTGCTTTTTCAGATGACTTAGCTTCCCGCCAGCCAGCATCGTCGGTCCCGTGCGTCGTTGCTGGGCTTCTTCACCAGCTGGGAGGGGCCGCCTCGGTGCCCCTGTTTCATCGCCCTGCTTCCGGAGCATGTCCTCGACCTTCTCCGGCCACCGATCACGCATCGAGGTTATAAATCTTTCGCCTCTCTTGCTGCATAGGTTTATTTTTGTCTAGATCGCCAAGTCAGTCGCGTAACCCGAGTCAGATCCCGTCCGGAAGGGTTACAAATTTATAAATATGCAGGATTGTCCATCTTTGCATATTTATAACCGTAACTCTTCCGGATTGTCCTGTTGGACAGCGCGAGTATGTGTAGATCGAGTCGTGTTCCATGTTCTACCCCTTCCCGAGACGGAATTTCGGCAGCACCTCCCGTTGTTCTTCGGATGCACACCCTCTCGGCTTGACAAGCTCGAGACGTGTATTCTGAAGAACAGCGGGGAGGTGCTGCCGAAATTCCGTCTCGGGTCGGGGTAGAACATGGAACACGACTCGATCTACACATACTCGGGTGGGATAGGCCCTTCCTATTAGAAGTTTAGGTGAACCCTTGCATGCTGTAAAAGATAAAATTTGGCCGTAATAAATTGGTGACATTGAATAAATTTACGGTGACATTGCATGCATTTAATTTCATATTATTATTATTTGGCTCATAGGAAAGCAGAGGATGGCTGATAATGGGTGGATGTACAGTGGCCGAACTAGTCAGGTTGACAGAACAGACGAGTGGGTATGGAAGACCAGTTTCTTAGTGAAGGAGTTTGCGCGTGGTTCAAAAAAGTCAGGCATGCGTCCAAACTGCCCTTGCGTTCGTTGCAAGATGCGTAAACGTCAGGGAAAGGATGAGATGACTAAACACCTCTGGTCTCATGGGTATATGCCGAACTTCGTCACGACAGTCGACTTTGATGACTACGAACGAGAATGGTAGGGTGATGCGGCAGCGGATCAATGGCAATGAAGATGATGGGATTAGAAACTGGCTAGATGATCTCCGTGATGGCGACGTGCCAGATTCGCCACCCTCACAGGAGGAACCGCCAGAACCGGAGGAGCCTCCAGAACCGCGTGAACCAGAGGACCCGGAGCCAACCGCGAAGGCCTTCTTTGATATGATGGCCTCGGCTCAGAGGCCTCTGTTCGAGGGTGCAAAAATTTCTCAGCTCGATGCCATCTCGCAAGCACTAGCCATAAAGCTCGAGTACGGCAACACCCGTTCATGCTTTGAAGCGCATCTGCAAACATATGGTAACATGTTGCCCGAAGGGCATTGTCTGCCTAAAAGCATGTACGAAACGAAGAAAATCCTGCGAGATCTCAGCATGGATTATAAAAAGATAGATTGTTGTCCAAAAGGATGCCTTTTGTTTTGGAAACAGTTTGCGGATGACAAGTACTGTAGCCTGTGTGGGGCCTCTAGGTATCATGAGGTAAACGAAGCCGATGGTCAGAAGACGCAGACAAAAGTCGCCATTAAGATTCTTCGTTACCTCCCATTCATAAACAGAATCAAGCGGCTTTACATGAACAAAGAGTCTGCCACACAGATGCAGTGGCACAAGACGGGGAAGAGATACAAGGATGAGCACGGACGGGTAAAGATGGGACATCCATCTGATGGTACGGCATGGAAGAACTTTGATATGAAACCCCGATGAGGCAGGAGAGGCTCGAAACGTCAGAATCGCGATAGCAACCGATGGATTCAATCCATATGGTATGTCGACTACCTCGTACAGCTGCTGGCCCGTGTTTGTTATTCCGCTCAATCTCCCTCCCGGAGCCCTAATGCAAAAGAAGACCATATTCCTGTCGCTGATCATTCCAGGTCCTGAATACCCGGGGAAGAATTTAAGTGTCTACATGCAGCCGATTGTGGATGATCTGAACCACTCTTGGCACCACGGGACGTTGACATATGATCGTGCATCGAAGACAAACTTCTTGATGAAAGTTTGGTTCCACAATTCCATGCACGACATGCCCGGGTACGCCCTAGTCTGCGGATGGTGTACAGCTGGTAAGTGGCCATGCCCAGTGTGCAGGAACCGACTTGAGTTCATGTGGCTAAGCGCGGGTAAGAAGTATTCCGCGTTTGACACACATCGAAAGTTCCTCAAAAGAGGGCATCGGTTTAGAGAAGACAAAAAGAACTTCAAGAAGGGCAGAGTTGAGCATGAAGAAAAAGAGATACCAACTTTCGATGGTGCAGCTGTTGATGCCGAGCTAAGTGCTCTCGTGCCTGCTGGGGGAAATGGCCCACGATATGTGGGATATGGTGTGACGCACAACTGGACTCACGTGGCAGGCTTGACGCAGCTCGAATATTACAAGGACCTCGAACTTCCCCATAGCATCGATGTGATGCACACCGAAAAGAATGTTGGAGAGTCCCTCTTTCACACAGTCCTGAACATTCCTGAGAAGTCGAAGGATAATGTTAAGGCTAGAGTCGATGTCAAGAAGCTCTGTGATAGGAAGAGATTACACATGAAGCCTCCTGAAGGCCGTCGAAAGAACTGGTTCAAGCCGCATGCCGACTTCTGCCTTAATAGTATGCAAAAGGCTGAGGCATTCTTTTGGCTCAAATTCGTCGTGATGTTCCCTGATGGCTATTGTTCGAATATAAGTAAGGGAGTCAATATAAAATCAGGAAAAGTCACCGGGCTCAAGAGTCACGACTATCATATATGGATTGAGCGGCTGCTGCCGGTGATGGTTCGAGGGTATCTCCCCGACCGTGTCTGGCGAGTGCTCGCGGAGTTGAGCCATTTCTTTCGCACGCTCTGTGCTAAGCAGATATGTCCCCTGATTATTCAGAAGCTGCATGATCTAGTGCCGGAGTTGCTATGCAACTTAGAGACGATATTTCCGCCAGGCTTCTTTACTCCGATGGCACATCTTGTTGTGCATCTCGCGAACGAGGCACTCTTGGGTGGACCGGTGCAGTTTCGTGGCAGTTTTGTATTGAGAGAGAGTTTAAGTATATTCGAACCAAATGTGGAAACAAAAATAAGATTGAAGCATGCATAGCTGAGGCAACTATCCTCCAGGAGATGACAGACGCCAGGCTAACGTACTATCCCGATGATGTTCCCACTATGCATAACCAGGCCTCTCGGTACAATGTCGACGAGCCCAAGCAAGACCCCAAGCTCGCCCTCTTCCAGTTTCCCGGTGGCAAGGCCGGTGGCGGAAAAAGGTATACCTTGACCAATGAAGAGCTGGAGTGCATAATGCTCTATGTGCTTATGAACATGAAGGAAGTGGTCCGCGACGGGGAGGATGAAGAGGGCAGTTTCCTTAGGTAAAATGGTGAACAAATTACTTTGCAACTACTAACTCGGTTTTGGTCTAATACGTATTTTCTCCTTTTAGCCAATTCAAGGATGAAATGTGGTCGGGAACATCAGAGGGACCCGATGAAGCCGAGCTGGACACTCTTTTGAAAGATGGTGCCCCCGGAAAGAAAAAATTCACGGCTTGGTTCAGGGAAAAGGTAATTTCTAACCTGTCCATCCGTGTCTTGTCCCTCCTACTAATGCACAAACAATTTGTACTTGTAGGGAGCTGATCCCAACGTTGTGATGTCGGATGAGTTGAGATGTGTCTCCCAAGGTTGTAACCGTAGAGTCGAGATGTATGAGAAGTATGATGTGAATGGGTACCGCTTCCATACAGAGTTTCACCAGAACAGTCGGCCTAATGCAAAGACTATAAATACCGGGGTCTTCACCAAAGGAGCCGGTGAATTTGATTACTACGGAAGGTTACAGAACGTATACGAGCTGACGTTCAATAACACGAACATAGAACTCAAGCTCGTTGTGTTCAAATGCCACTGGTTCGACCCTGTGATGGACTTAAAAGTACCCCTTCCATTGGGTTAGTTGAAGTTAAGCCTTCAACCACCTACCATGGATCCGATGTCTTTGTTGTGGCTCACCAAGCTAGGCAAGTTTATTATTTGCCCTACCCATGCAAGAAAGAGGGACTCATTGGCTGGGAAGTCGTGTTCCATGTATCGCCACATGGTAAGCTACCCATGCCCTCGGAAGACGATTACAACAACATTGACCCTAAAACATACGAGGGGATTTTCTATCAAGAGGAACAAACCTTTGGGGACTTTGGCATACAAGGTCTTGAGGACCGCGAGGACAATGCACAGACAGGTGGTGACTTAGTGGTGGATGTAAAGGACATAGATATGCTCAACAAGTTACTTGTGATGACGATGATGAGCCTCCACCGTGCGATGAGGTTCCAACTTACACACGTGATAGTGATGTTGATAGTGATGATGAGAACCCAAGACTTAATTATGAGACTGATGATTCGGGTGAGGGTCTTTTATGTCCTTATGCGTAGTATTTACTTTTCAACATGCTTAGTCTTTCAACATGCTTCTTCTTAATTGCATTACATCTTTATTCTTATTTTCTACATTTTATTATGTCTTTATTATGCTTAGTATTTATTTTTCAACATGCTTATTAATTGTTTACCCTTTCTCAATGCAGGTGATTGACCAAGATGAGCCAAGGCAAGGAATCATCGGCCTCAGATATCGGTACCTCGAGCTCTCAGGAGATGTAGGATGTGTCCGGGTGTGTTTGTATGAATGTTTGGATGAATTCGAACTATGTTTGTGTCATTCGGAGTTTGTATGAATGTTTGTTTGAATTCGAATTGTGTTTGAGCATTTGGAACTTGTATGATGGTTTGGATTATATATGTGATGTTCTGTGATGTTTTAAATTTGTGCAATTTTAATTGTATTTAAAATGTGCTAGAAACCAGCAGAACCAATTTGCCTAAACTAACAAATATGGTCACCCATACGCCGACGGCATAGGATCCCGGCCGGACGCACAGGATGCTGCCACGTCGCCCGAAGCGGACCATATGGTCACCCATACGCCGACGGCTAGGTCATCTCCCAGGCGCCCAGGAAACGGCCAGGTGGCGCTCAGAGGCCGACGGCAATGCCGTCGGCGTATGTTGAGCTAACAGAAACGTGGGGATGCCGTCTTGTGGGGCCCACCAGAGCGTATGCCGACGGCCGCCTCAGACGCCGACAGCAGTTTGCGTACGCCGACAGTTCGAGAGACGCCGACGGTGTCCGGCCGTCGGCGTCTTGGTCGATTCCCGTAGTGAGGTGGTTCACGAAGTAGTTCAGCTTCACGGCACTCCACTGCGTCTCACCGTCCCGGAAGACGTGCAGTGCGGGCGTGGACTTCCAGAGGTGGCGCCAGCACCGAGAGAGCACCGACGTCCGCATCGACGGCTGGTGCCGCATCGAAGGGTAGCAGTGCCGGAACATGCAGCGGGCGGCGGGCCGGCGGCGGCTCCACGCAGAGGATTTGTAGATGGAAAGTGGGAGAAGAGGAGACACATAGTCGGTGCCGACTTTGTAAAAACACGTGGTGAACACAAAACTGACCTGTAAGAGAAGAGATGCGTCAGCCAGACCGTCATGTACTCCCCCATTCTGGGGTAATTTAAGTTTTATTTTATTCTTAATCAAACCATTTTAAGTAATTGTTTATATGCTACTAGTTGAGTGCCCGTGCGTTGCTACGGATTTATAAATGATCATCATCTTCTTCAAAAATACTTTCATCCCAAGCCTTTTCTTTTAAGCATAAGATTACTTGATCCGTGCAAATAGTATGCATGAACTGCAGATGAAGGCTTTTTTTCATGTGGTAAAATGTCCAGCAAACCCTAGATTGAAAGATCCATCATTTCAAAACAACCAGTTGCAGTATACTTAGTACAAACCAGCCACGAATTTGATAAACAATGTAGTCAAAATGAAATATATTGTTTGAGAGGATCTCACAATCAGCTTGTAAACATATTGCCATGCTCAGATCTGCTGTTCTATTAGGCATCTGAGCCATGCTCTGCTAGAACATACCGAAATTTTCCGTTGTGTTGCGCTCAAGAGGATTTCCATTCTGTAAAACTACACCTTTCACACTTCAATTGTAACTGATATGGAAGAGTGAACTCAAGACATACGGAGTACATCAGTCCAAGTGGTCTTTCTTGTTACAAGTGTCATCCTTACACGCTAGTGGAAATGCAAATGACAAACCAAAGAAATATCTATGTCCTGTACAGGCTAGTGATCCTGGAATCACTGACATATTTGCAAAACCTATTAGTCCCTATAACTTGACATCAAATTTGTGATTCATATTCAAATTAATTTACGCTGCTCTGTTTTGACAATGTATGCTTATGCCCATTTGATCAAAAAAATCTGCAGGCACCAACGATCGATTTGAGCAATTAGCATCAATGCAGAATAGAAGTATAAAGTAATGACTCATTATTACCCCAGAACATGCTTGCAGCTACCACATTAAGTTCTCCGGCTAAAATATCAACTTCCATCTGCCATCACGCACAAGATCTTCAGAAACCTCACAACCCAGCAGTTTTCTTCACGTTCTTTTCTCCTGCCTGTAAACATTCAAGGTTTCTCAAGCATATAACCTCCAGAAATACATACAAAGTTGGTGAACACATAGAGTAATCAAACAGGGTGAACCAAATCATATGTGTTTGAGCGGCTCCTAACAACATATATTCTTGTCATGTCCTTTTCTTCTTAATTAACAAAAGCAGTTTACAAGAAGAAACTTTAGTCATTCAGACACAATAATATGCTGCTAGGACCTTTGGCTAAAATTAGGGATATCACCAAGAGGAGATCACCGTTGCTCAAAACTTCATGGGATAGTCCAGGATAGAAAATTAAAGAGCATTTACCTTGCCAAAGAAAAGAGACCATTATGTAGCATTGAGTCAGTAGGCATACCGCATATGTAACCCTTTCTGCAGAAGTGATGTCATGCAAATGTTCCATGGATTAAGCACACTAAGCAGAAAATGACATCCCAATCTTCTTTTCGGTACTTCTTTGGCAAGTATTAGGGATATCACCAAGAGGAGATCACCGTTGCTCAAAACTTCATGGGATAGTCCAGGATAGAAAATTAAAGAGCATTTACCTTGCCAAAGAAAAGAGACCATTATGTAGCATTGAGTCAGTAGGCATACCGCATATGTAACCCTTTCTGCAGAAGTGATGTCATGCAAATGTTCCATGGATTAAGCACACTAAGCAGAAAATGACATCCCAATCTTCTTTTCGGTACTTCTTTGGCAAGTATTAGGGATATCACCAAGAGGAGATCACCGTTGCTCAAAACTTCATGGGATAGTCCAGGATAGAAAATTAAAGAGCATTTACCTTGCCAAAGAAAAGAGACCATTATGTAGCATTGAGTCAGTAGGCATACCGCATATGTAACCCTTTCTGCAGAAGTGATGTCATGCAAATGTTCCATGGATTAAGCACACTAAGCAGAAAATGACATCCCAATCTTCTTTTCGGTACTTCTTTGGCTAGTATTCATTGTCCCTGAATGGCATTCACAAGAAGTCAAAATTAATTGTATGGATATAGCAAAAATGAACTTATTGTTAGGATTAAAACAGAACATATTTTGGTTTGCCTACTTACGTTTGCAACTTATATAGTGGAAGGGAACCTAAAAGACAATTTAAGATTTCCTTACATTTAGACCAAATGCATGAGTCTAATCAACAAACGAAGAGTTAAGAAAAGTGCACTGATATATATCAGTATAAAGTGCATTCAAATTACCATGAGAAGAAGTAGAAGACCTCTAATAGTATTAGTAGAAGTACTGCAAGGTTACCTGTCGACTGTCGTGATGCACTACTCTAATAGACCTCTAATCATTATAATATTAGCAAACATGCCCGTGCGTTGCAACGGGAGGAAAAAAAATGTGTTAGCATTTTACGAAATTAAAAATGTAAAATGCTATAATTAATACTTAATGGGCCAACAACAGAATCATACGACTTGATTTATAAATGAAACATAAGACTTGGAGTGAATATATTTTTCTTTTTACGGAAGTTTGACTTTTAAAATTGTGAAGTATGGTGTAAAAGCAATTAGATGGTTTAACTAAATGTATCTCCATATGAATATGTGATGGTAGAAAATATCGTATCGGCACAATATGTGATATGCATCTTCCGAATCATGTTCATTTAAAAATTTAAGGAGTTCTATCTCATTCAAGCTATAATGAAAGCAATCCTTGTAGTTTATAATTAATTCGTGTGCAAAGATCGTGTGCACGTACGCCCTTGTTGAGTACAGCTGAACCAAGATATTCAGTCATGTGATATCTTGACGCAACAACCAAATCTACATTAATATGAAACTCTTTGGCGTTTTCAAAGTCCTTCCTACAGGAGAAGCCTATCATATGAGCATATTTTGAAAATAACTACTTGCGGAGCAGAAATAGATAGTTGGACAGTGAACCCGTTCTTTCCATAGAAAATTGTATGTTCAAATTCTTCCTATTAATTCTTGATGGAAATGAGAGCTAGCAATATCAACAGTTTTTAGACCTGTATCGGTTCAATGAATTGCATGAAGTTAGGACTGTTGGTTGACACAGCTATTTCTCTTCATCAATTGCATGAAGTTCAATTGGCTGAGGATAGTAAGAAGTCTTCTTACAAATAGTGAGGCAGATGTTTGGTTGGTTGAAGCAGTCTTAACTTGTTTCCATCGGCTGTAGCTGCAACGCCTTCCTCTACCGTTTGTCAAACTCTTAGTTCTGATTGATGGATTTTTAGAAGATGCACCTCCCTGCATTGCTGAAGAGGAGCAGAACTGATTGCAAACTCCTACGACTAAGACTGGTACTTCTCCTGCTCCACATTTTTCTGCCCAGCTCCAAGATGTTGGTTGCGATTCGATTTTGAGGAAGGTTATGATTGTTCAGTAGCACTTTACAGTTCTAATTGTCAGTGCATTTCCACCTTCCTGCAGCTGAATTTTGCTTTTACTAAATTACAGAGATCAAAATATGTAGACCTGCACCTGTGGGGATTCAGTGCAAGTGCAACTGTGCAATGGGAGAGATAGGGGCGCGGCGCACTGCTTCTGCTGCTGCTGCTCTTGCTGAGGGAGATAGGAGAAAAAGTGAGAGAGATTTGGATGTTTCCAGTTCCCCACCGCCGCCGCTTCGCTGTGATTTGCCTCTGCCGCTTCGCTGCGTGGCTGATGAATTGCAGGCAGTTTCTATCGGTATTTTTTTGCTCTCATTCCAGAGAGAATGAGAAAGCCAGCCCCCGCATGGCTGCGCCTCCTCGTTCCCCCTGTGCTGCCCCAGCGCCGCGCCTTGCAGGGGAGCTCGAGGACGGCGTGCGTCGAGGAAGGACCAGGGACCTCCAGTGGGAAGAGGGTTGGACGCCGTTGGGAACCATGTGAGCCGCCGGAGTTAGCAGCTAGGAGCCGATGCGCGAGGTCCCGCACACATCCTCCCCTCCGGCCGGTGTCCGCCCGCCGTGACGTGGCCTCCTGCGATCTTCTATGCGGCGGGGACGGAGCCATGGAAGTTCAGAGCAGTTCGACGCAGCGCCGGTCTGGAGCTCGAGTGACACTTCAATCCAAGACCGCGACGAACGAACGAAGAGGAGAAATCGCAGATCAGTAGTGTAATTAGCTAACTAAATCGTGCGGAGTGAGAGTACGGCGAACGAACTCGGAACAAATCCGAAACGAGAATGCTGGACCGAAACAATCTCCGCCCAAGGACGAGACGGAGATCAATCTGCTGCTTCTCGCCATCCTCTCCTGCAACCAGCAGCAGAAACCGCCGGCTAGCTAGATCGCGGAGTAACATCAAATGAAAAAAAACAAGCAGAGCAAGGCGAGGGGCGGAGGAGATTACCGGAGAGGGGCGTCGAGCGGCGAGGAGCCTCCTTCCCCCACCGGAGACAGGAGACAAGGGCGGGCGGAGAGAGAGAGCGCCGGTCGGATTAGAGAGCTTGGGGAATTAGGACCGGGGAAGGGAGTAAGTCGAGGTCAAGGGCGAGGTTTTCTGGGACGGGGATCTTGTTCCTCCCGCCGTAGGAGGGCGGCGGCGTCGGTCCCCACTCCCCGAGGATCAAGCGGGTGGCGGCCGGGTTTGGGGAGGAGCTGTGTTCGCTCTGCCACAGAGATAGGTCAAGAAGGACCGCGGGTTGATTTCAGTATTCATGAGGGGTTAAAACGCAAAACGACCCTTTCGTCCGTCCGGCAGAAGACAGGACATTCCATACTTTTATAGTAGAGAATACATGCAAAATCCAACATATATGTACAACAAAACGAGGCTCCATGATAAGGGCATGGTGTTTTGACTCATAAGCGAGCAGATGCACACATCATGAAAAGGCATTTTAAATAGATTTAGAAAATGTCAAAAAAAAATCTAAAACTTTTTTTTTGGATGTATATCAAATTATTTATGTCCGTGGAAAAAATTTCGAGTTGTGTAAAAAAGACAAAAAAATGTCTAGCGTATGGTTATTTTGGAGTATCGGAATTTGTCTTTTTTACAAAAGCCATAAAAATGTCTTTTTCTTGTGAAAATTTGTGTATGAAACAAAATGTCCGGATTTATGCCCGCAGTTTTTGTTTAACTTTTTTGACATTTTAAAATACGACTTCGGATAGTGGGTGCATCTACACCTGTGACTGTGAGTCAAAACAGATTTCTCTATGATAGGCTCTTCGAACCTCCAATTAACTCGGAAAGTTCATAGACCGGCTGAAAACTTGCATAAGACAACCAATGATGTTATTTTCGCCCTTGCGATCAGTGCCGAGTTAATTATCGGGGACATTCGTAGGGTACAATAATTTTATGTTGAATTTGTTCGAGTTAACTAGTTATGCGCTTATATTCTTATGTTAATGAAGATTTTTAGTAAAACAAAGTGACGTTGACATTATTATTGAGTGACCACCTCTTCGCCTGCCATGTAGGAAGAGACAAGAAGAATAGACTGGATGTTACTTGTAGCACCCGGAGCGCCATATCCAAGAAATCAATTGTTTTTAGTTTTTATAACTTTGCCATTTAGATGCATGGCATGAATGGTAAGCTATAGTTACATATGTGTATTTGTGTTGTATAAACGGTGAACTATAGTCATATATATTGTTATGTATATATGAATGTTTTTTTAACGCGATGCAAATGTGATGAACTGAATATGTATGTTGTTGTAAAAAAAACGTCTTTCAAATGTTGCGTGAAATATGTTCTTGCGTGAAGTTACACATCACACGCGGCAGATTAACAACATTTGCTATGTGGCCTCGATGTCCACAGCTAGATGGAATTTTTTATGTGCATTGTAGGCTCAAAGAAATTTTGCCTCCTGTTTGAAAAGAAATCGGAAATTCTGCCGATCCACGGAACAGATCTGTCTAGAGAATGTGCACGCAACACAGCCAAACGAATCGATTTAAGGAAACACAAAAGGAGGTGAGAAACGACCTTAATTCGACCATTCGGAAAATCTGCCGACTAATCCAAGAAGCAAGAATCTACGTGAGTAACACGATCTGAAAGCTGAACGACCTTGGTGGTTTGCACTGGACAAATAACAAACAATATTTGGAACACGTCAAACATTTTTCTACGGATCAGCAGCCACACTCACAAAAAGTAAACAATCTTTACCATATGACACGACGACAGTCAAGCATAATGATCCTGAGGCCCGAGCTAACATGGACGTCCTGCTACTCACTTAAACGCAAATCAAGAAGAACAAGACTAGTAGACCATTCAGATAAACAGACGACCACAAACCCATAGCTGCAGATTTCGACAAATATCTAAGTGACCAGGATGTTGAAGATCCATCAATCCAGGATCTATGTCTGCTCGAAACTGAATCCTGTAGAAATAAAACACAACACAGTAAGCATTGGAGAGTGCCGAACACTGGATCTTGCAATGCATGAAATGCCTTTACACTATATCTTTCTGCAAACCAAGCTGGCTGTGTTACTGCTCCGTTTCACTATATCTTTCTGCAATCTTGTGAGCCTCCATTTAAAATTACTTGTCCAATTGAGACAAATGGAGAGTGTAGTTCTTATTGCATTGTTCTACATATACCCAACTTAAATGTTTTGAGAGGTGAAATATGTCTCCTTGGTTTGTGTGCATGCTGAGTTGTCGACCGTTATAACAGAAGGATTATCTTGTAGCCGACTGAAATTTTTGGCTTATTAATTGATCTACATGACCCTTTCGACGGTCTACAAAGCACCCAAAGGGCGCCTCGTGTAAAGTTGTCACTATAAGAAAATGATAAGTTCCCTTTTAGTTTTAGACAGTGTTCATGTTGAACCGGTAAGTGACAAACGGGCCCAGCCCATCAGGCCCATTCGATGTGTAGAAGACTAAAGAGCCACGAGCTCCAGATCTAGGTGAGATACCAACGAACAGAGCTCAAGGTACGAACAACAACACAACAACATGGTATCAGAGCTGGCGACTTCGACGGCGGCGCTCCGCTGGCGGTGACTGGCGGCGCGGGCGAGGCCAGGCGACGTGCGAGGCGGCGCTGCAGGCCGGCGCGGGCGCGAGACGGAGGAGCAGGGAGCCACGTGCGCCATGGCTGCGGCGAGAAGGGCTGCGAGGGGCAGAAAGGGGCCGAGCGCACTGCGGTGCGGGGCCAAGGCGGAGATGGTGCAGGAGACTGAGCGGGAGGTCGTGGACCTCGTGCTGCTGGTTGAGGACGTCCAAGACGCGGCGCAATTGGCGGACCTGATTGGAGCGTGTGCTGGGGGTGCAGAGGCAGTGAAGGCAGCAAGGATGGCTGAGGGCCTGGAGGAGAAAGAGTGCGCCGTGGAGAAGGGCGCGATGCACGGTGTGTGGAGCTGGGTGCGAGATGCGGCACAGCAGGCGTGGAGTGCGGTGGCGCAAGTAGCTGAGATGGAGCTGGTGCCCTTGTTGGAGGGACTGGTTCCCGTAAAGAGGGAGCAGCTGATGGCAGAGGAGATCTCATGGGAAGAGATTGAGGTGTCGGTTGGGCATTTGGAAGGAAAAGCCGGCGCTGGGGAGGTCATTGAGAAGAACAAGAAGAAAGAGGTTGGTGCGATGCTGCCAGAGGGGTTGTTGAGTGCGGCAGGGTGCTGCTGTTCGGCAAGGGAGGAAGATGAGAAAGGTACTGGTGTTGATGTTGGTACTTGCAGCAAGGGGGAGAATGTGTGTGATGTTGTTGCAATGCTGAAGAATGAAGAAAGGGCGAACTTTGTGTATACTGCTGAGAAGGCTGAAAACGTCTTGTTCATGGCTCATAGAACAAGTCCAGAATGGATTCTGGACTCAGGGGCATCCAAACATGTCACAGGAAATTCGAAGGAGTTTGAACTCTACAACTCGTATCCTCCCACACACAAGGAAACTGTTCAGATTGCTGATGGCACAAGGCAGCCCATAGTTAGAGTAGGGTCAGTGCAGTGTACTCCAACGATCAAACTGTACTCGGCTTTACATGTTCCTGCATTCCCAGTGAACCTGGTGTCGTTAAGTGCTCTCGTTGATCAGCAGGACTGCAGAATTATTCTTGACAGAGAAGGTTGTTTAATACAGGATCGACAGAAAAGAAGACAGATTGGTACAGGAACTAGGCGTAGAGGATTGTGGCACATGGATCGTGAGGGAATCGGTCACACGAGTGGCTCTGTGTTTGCAGCAGTGGTTGGAGAAAGGGAGACCAAGGCAATGATTCACCATTGCAGAATGGGGCATATTTCTTTTGACAAGATGTATAAGGTGTTTCCCGATATGATGAAAGGAGTGGATAAAGAAAAATTGAGATGTGATGCATGTGAATTTGCAAAGCACACCCGAACTGTCTATGTGAGTAGGGGACTGAGGAGTATAACCCCTTTCATGCTGGTGCACACTGATGTTTGGACATGTCCTGTTACCTCTATTAGTGGAATGAAATACTTTGTGACATTCATCGATTGCCACACACGCATGACTTGGGTTTACCTCATGAAACATAAAGATGAAGTGTTCACCTGCTTTCGAGACTTTTATGCCTATGTCCAAACGCAGTTTAAGGTGCAAGTTCAAGTGCTTAGATCTGATAATGGGACAGAGTATATCAATAAGAAGTTTGGGGGCTTTCTTTCCGATCATGGAATTCTACATCAGACCTCTTGTCCAGATACCCCACCGCAGAATGGCGTGGCTGAGAGGAAAAATCGTCATATATTGGAGGTGGCTAGGTCCTTGATGTACACTATGAATGTTCCAAAGTTCCTTTGGAGTGAAGCTGTGATGACGGCTATCTTTCTCATAAATCGAACACCTTCCAGAATCTTGCAAATGAAGTCTCCATGTGAGTTGTTGCTGGGTGAAAACAAGTTTGCAGTTCCTCCTAGGGTGTTTGGCTGCACTTGCTTTGTTAGGGATCACAGGCCCTCTGTGACAAAACTTGATCCAAAGGCAATCAAGTGTATCTTCATTGGCTATCCCTCCGGCCAGCGAGGGTACAAATGCTGGAGTCCCTCCGACAGGCGCACATTTGTAAGTGCTGATGTTACTTTTTGGGAATCTAACCCGTTTTATGGTGAACCAACAGATTTGAGCATATTGTTCGAGACGCTTGACCAGCGGGAATCTGCAACTGGTCAAGAGGGGGAGAGTGTTGGTCCTTGTAGCAGTCCTGCTGATATTTCTTCAAATGGACAGCAGCAACAACCTATTGTTGGTTCTATTCCTCTGATTGTTGGGTCTATTTCTGTCCCTGTAACGACGGAAGCGCATAATGACATGAGGTGGCCAAAGGTTAACGAAGAGCAGAACCTCCGTGTCTACTCTCGAAGACACATGGCTGATGAGCAACAGCAGCAGGGGAGATGCAGAATGTAAGTTCACAAGGTGAAGAAGAGTCATCTGAAGGCAGCTCGTCAGAAGTGAGTCAGGAGATACATCAGGTGTATCCCCCTCAAGCTTGCCAATTGCATTAAGAAAGGGAACAAGAGCAGCTGCAACAAAACCGATTGAGAAATATGGTTTTGAGCACGATATCAGCAACTATGTATCATATGATGCTCTGTCTCCGTCTTATAGAGCATTTGTTACCTTACTTCAGACTGTTTTGATTCCATCAGATTGGAAAGTTGCAAAGCAGGATCCTAAGTGGTGCGCAGCCATGAGAGAGGAATTGGAGGCATTGAGGAAGAATGAAACATGGGTACTAACTGATCTCCCAAAAGGAAAAAAGGCTGTTGGTTGCAAATGGATCTATATGGTGAAGCAAAATCCCGAGGGAAAGATAGAGAGGTACAAGGCAAGACTGGTTGCAAGAGGCTATACTCAGACATATGGGATTGACTATGATGAAACCTTTGCTCCCATGGCGAAGATGAACACTGTGAGGACTCTTGTATCATGTGCAGCAACTTTGGGTGGCCTCTTCATCAGCTAGATGTGAAGAATGCTTTTCTGCATGGCGATCTTCAAGAGGAGGTATACATGGAGGTACCACCTGGAATGGCTGCGGCCGACAATGGTGAGGGGAAGGTTTGCAGGCTGAAGAAAGCACTTTATGGACTGAAACAATCTCCAAGAGCTTGGTTTGATAGGTTCAAGCGTGATGTTTGTGGAATGGGGTATGGACAGTGTAATGGTGATCACACTGTGTTTTATAAGCATTCAAACCGGAAGATAACCATTCTAGCCGTATATGTGGATGATATTATAATAACTGGAGATGATGAGGCTGAGATAGGTAGATTGAAGCAATGTCTTAGCAACACATTTGAAGTAAAGGATCTCGGCCAATTGAGGTACTTCTTGGGCATAGAGGTTGCAAGGTCAAGTAAGGGAATAGTCTTGTCACAACGGAAGTATACTCTGGATCTACTCAATGATGTGGGCATGATTGGGTGTCGAGCAGCTGCTACACCTATTGATCAGAATCACAAGATAACAGTGGATTCAGGTGAACCTGTAGACAGAGATAGATACCAGAGACTTGTGGGGAGACTACTCTACTTATGTCACACTAGGCCAGATATAGCCTTTGCCGTGAGCGTCGTAAGTAGGTATATGCATGATCCAAGGAGTGAACACCTTGAGGCTGTTAACCGCATCTTGAGATATCTAAAGGGTACCCCAGGAAAGGGTTTGTTGTTTGAAAGTAATGGACACCTAGTTGTGGATGGGTACAGTGATGCAGACTGGGGAAGTTGCTTGGATGACCGACGATCAACTTCAGGGTATTGTGTGTTTGTCGGAGGAAACTTAGTGTCATGGAGAAGTAAGAAGCAACCTGTGGTGTCAAAATCAACTGCCGAAGCAGAATACAGAGCCATGTCCCAGGGGTTGAGTGAGATGCTATGGGTGAGATATCTTCTAAGTGAGCTGAAGTTACTAAGAGAAGGGCCCCTGCATGTCTGGTGTGACAATCGGTCAGCTATATGCATAGCAAACAATCCCGTTCAACATGATAGAACTAAACATATTGAGATTGACAGGTTTTTCATCAAAGAGAAGTTAGATGCGGGGATAATCAAAATAGATCATGTGAGTTCAGGGCAGCAGATTGCAGATTGCTTGACCAAGGGACTTGGAGCTAGAGAATGCAGTCTGGCATGTGACAAGATGGGGATGATAGATATCTATCACCCATCTTGAGGGGGAGTGTTGAACCGGTAAGTGACAAACGGGCCCAGCCCATCAGGCCCATTCGATGTGTAGAAGACTAAAGAGCCACGAGCTCCAGATCTAGGTGAGATACCAACGAACAGAGCTCAAGGTACGAACAACAACACAACAACAGTTCATATCCTGAGTGAAGAGATGAAACAACATAGGGAGTTGTGGCATCTAATGTAGATAAGTGAGATGGCATCAGCCCTTATTATCATGATCTAGAGTCATTCATGTGACATTGATGGACTGGACTTTTGTCACGTTCATTAACAACGTTTCCAACTGGGGATGGACAAGTACTCTTTTGAAACTACTCTTCCCATGGTCAAATGGGCAAATCCTACAAGATTATGTCGGGTTGCCATCTGCAACTATGCTGATAACAGCGCAGTATCAATGACCTACACAAGACTGTCAGTGTAGATTCCGGTATTGATGGTGCTATGTTGGCAATTTGGCATTTGCAGCAAAAGACAGGAAAATGCCAGCAACAGGATATAGGTAACTTGGCATTAGATCATTAATGTGGATGTGATGACTACATTTTCTTTTCTTGATTAAATGTGAGAAATAACTTCTTGTAAATATTTCAACTAGCATACAAATGAAGTTTGATAATAGTTAACTTTGTGATGGCAAGTATCAAGAATTTTTTAATGCAAATTGCATAAACAAATGAATCACGAAAAGTAATAACAACAAACATACTTTGAGAAAACTCGCTATATGGGCTATGTTGGATAACTTGGAGATCAATTTGATCAGAAGATACTCCAAAGGTACTCAATATCTTCACAATCTGGCGAACCAACTCATCTTCCTTATCGCATCTGATTACAACTACCTTGAGCTGCTTCAATATCAATACCTGTGTTGTTGGGTCATGGCCTTCATATGGTACTGTCATAGAACTCGGTGTCTGTAGCTAAAAAAATTTGCACATAAATCAATAAATGATACATACTATCTCCACCTAGGCAAAGTTATAACACTTGGAAAACATATACCTCATATGGTTGAAGTTGAAGAATAAGCTTCTCTAGAAATGGCGTGTGCTGGAGAAAGTAAACTAGTGCACCGAAGTCAGCCGCCACACACCACTCATTGAGTAATAATGTCTTTAGCATGCTAAATGTAGGGCATTGTTTCAAATCCTTTCTGAAAATGAACTGGATAAACCGCAAACAGAAAAATCAAAATCGAATTTTAAGAATACAAGATAGTATTTTCCATTTATCTAGTACTCCCTCCGCTTCCATTGCATTTGGCGCCTTAGTTTTGCGTGCACAAATTTTGACCATGAACTTAACCACTAACCTATGAGAATTATGTCATAAAATTTATACCGTTAGAAACTTTAACTAAATACGAATTCAACGGTATGTTTTTTTAAATCACATACCACACATTTTGCTGGTGAAATTGATGGTCAAACTTGGTGCACGCAAAACAAGGACACCACTTAACTAGGGACGGAGGGAGTAATATTGGAACGACTAGGAGCTTTGATAGGTCTGAAAATGACTGGAGTGACCTTCTAGAGAAGACAGAGATACTTATAATGTATCATATTCTATCGTATATTTACAAATTGGAAACTCTTTTCGAGTTCCACATTAATCATAGAGAAAGCACATAAAAATAAGGATAGCATATTAATTCAACAGTTAGGATCGAATAAGGGGTTAAAAAGTTTTATTTCCATATGCTCAAAGTCCTATATGCTTATGAATTCATAAATCTGCCGACCTAGATCCTCCAATGGTTAAATCTCAGTTCAATGGTAACATGCTTGGATTTATGGGTAAATGGCTTCTTGTTGGATTAAATAACCATGTGTTCCATTCCATGTATTTTTGTAGTAATCGGTGCTATACCAATACTACGTACTACAATTTCAGTGGTCACCAAAATATGGAACCACATATAACTCAAACATGTGCTACAATATATCAACAGTATCATGAATTAAAATTTGTAGATTTTTCATGAATCAATAATTATCAAAATACTTTCCATGGTGACAATGCAAATTGTAAGTAGATTATTCGAAATGCGTTAATGTATTTCAGTTGATGAACAAATACACAATTATAGTACATGGCAAGCAGTACTAGCCACTAGGAGATTTTGAGGTTAAAAGCAGAAGAGCAAAGCATACCACATCAGGATCAGTAGTCGTCAACTCTAAACTTGTGGCGCCTGATAGGCCTTGAAGGAGCACACAGTCATTGCCAGCGCCACCATAATCATCACAGGCTAAACATTCATCACAAACCCCGTAAACTTCATGTATACAGGTATCCAAATAACTGCCACCAAGCCTGATAAATGCTGTTACCAATGATGGCATGCTCTCAAGCAAAGGAACACCTCCTCTAACATCATCTAGTAGCAGGTATACTAGACATGGGGCAGAAACATGTATGCGGGAACCAGAATCCAGATTGAAAGAGCATTCAGTGATGCTTAGACGTCTTAATGATTGGGATGAGATCTTGGGGCCATAAATTCTGGAAGAGCATATATTCAGATGCTCCAGTTTGGGGCAGCCTGAGAAGTCTATAGCATGTTCCCACAAAATCACACCAGTAAGCTCCACCCTCCTGAGGAACTGTGAGACAAGAGCCGAGTTGCGACGCGTCAGGAGGATGCCCACATTGCGGATGCAGACTTTGAGCACCTGAGCTTGACACAGTGACACAGCATAGTGGATCCACATACCAGAGAACCGGAATATCTCAGCGTATTCCTCGTGGCC
This sequence comes from Poa pratensis, assembly GCA_947311845.1. Classification (NCBI taxonomy): domain Eukaryota; kingdom Viridiplantae; phylum Streptophyta; class Magnoliopsida; order Poales; family Poaceae; genus Poa; species Poa pratensis. The sequence continues at coordinate 26,940,129 of CAMZMU010000072.1, read as the reverse complement.
ACATGGATGAGCATAACTGATCTCACACTCATCTAAGGGCAAGCGGTCACGGAGGAGCAGGAGGTAATTCACGAAGTTGTTCAGCTTCACGGCATTCCATTTCCAGTACTTGTCACCACAATGGACGATGCGCAGGGCGGGTGTGGACTTCCAGAGGTGACGCCAGCGCCGGGAGAGCACACACGTCTTCACCGTCTCGTCTGAGGGCAGAAAGGAGAGCACGACCTGGAGGATAGCGTCAGGCAGGGCGCTGATGTGGTCCTCGCCCGTACCATCGGTCCCTTCCTCGCTGTGCTTGCACCTTTTCGGCATTCCGTCGAACAGGTGATGTGCGTGCGTCGGCTCCCCTGTGTTCAGGCCTAGAACAGCATTCCGTCGAACAGGTGATGTCCGGGCGTCGGCTCCCCTGTGCTCAGGCCTCGATCAGCATTCCGTTGAATACGCGGCGGGCGTCCATTCTCCCGGGGCAATTCGAATTAAGGGACAGGGGAGCGGCGGCGGAGGAGGCACCGACGGCCGTGCAAGAGGAAGACAAGGAGGTGGGTGGGAAGACGGAGCACCGTGGGCGAGTGTAGAGGTGGTGGAACGTGCAGCGGGCGGCGGCGGCTACTCCGAGAGCGGCGTGCAGGTGTACTAGGAGTCGAGGAGTCTGGCGGCGGCTGGGTTATTGGGTTGCTAGTAGCGGCGCAGCGAGCGCTACGATCTGATCGGATCGGATCTTCCCTCTGTCATATCTTTTACCATATTTTTTTTCACAAATTTAGATCAGATCGAATAATGAATAATTGCTGATTTGGGGTGGATAGATATAATCACGGATTCGAAACAGAAACGGAGCAGATTCGGCGCGAAAAGAAAATTAGTCGGATTGGTATGCACAATATGCACAATGTATATCATCGAGCCACATAAAAATAGCTCAACAACATAATAATCTAACAAAGTTATACTCCAGCCGCCACCTACGTTCCAACCCCTTCCCGCGAGCTGCCCTTCCGCCGCCGTCGCCGGAGGCGTGCAGGCCTTGCCCTTGTGGCGTGGCGGCGGCGTTTCCTCGGTCGTAGATCGCACCGGAGGGGAGGCGCCCCATCTAGGCCGATTGATGGCGGCGGCGCGGGCCGGCGGCGACCAAGGGCTGAGCGACGATGGTGGCACCAGGCGGCGGCGCACCAGCTCTGTACCCGATGGGCAGACGGGCCAAGTTCGTCAGGTTGCCTCCGATTCCGTCGTCCACGCGGCCTTTGGGCTCGGCCAACGCCGACATGAGGATAGGATTGTCGGCAGCGGCCTTCTTCTTCGCCGAAGACGGGCTGCCAGGGCTGCTTGCGGTTGATCCCACATCTAGCTCCGGGATGGCCGATTGCGTGGGGGCTCGGTCTGAATAAAGGCGATGGTCCTTTGGTTTCTCTTGCGACAAGGTGAAGATCTGCCCGACGCCTGTCCTCTTTGATCTGGCCGGTGTGGCGAGTTCCGGAAGGCTCCGTCGGCGAACTTCCATGAGCGTTTATGCCTGGAGATTGCTGGATCGGGTGGGATTCAGTCGTGCCCACGATTCTCCGTTAAGGAGCAAGCGGTATGAAACTCTGCTATCTGTTGCCATCTTGGATGAAGTCAGAGGCGGAGAATGTCATGAAAGCCGAGATCGGAGGATTACGAACGGTGATTTGACTCTTGGTGGCGATGAGGAACTTGCTTGCAGCTTCAGGACTCGTATGCAGCGGAATGGAAGTGGGGGCGACAACACAGGTGAAGTTCAAAGTTCTACCTTTCATGGTGAAAATCCAAGGTCTGGTCTTAATTGGTTGTGCCTGGCAATGACCTTGTTAAAGACATTGTTTTGAGAGCGGGTACTATCTCCAGGGTGAAAACCCAAGATCTCGATCGGGCGACGACGGTGCTTGTGCACTATTTCCTTCATGAAGGCATTGCTTTTGGAGAGATTGGACATCAGGTGTTGTTTTGGTGGTGGTTGTGCTGCTGCTACAAGGACTGTAACTCTGTAGCGGGACTTTTATTTTTTAATTTCTTCTTATTATTGTCTTTCGGCTATGTGCATCCGTAATACCTTCGGTTATTACGTTGTTGCAGAGGCTGGGTGTAATTAGTATCTTCGCGATATTAATATATACTCTTTATCTAAAAAATGTAGAATGACCATGCAAGGGAGTCGTTGTTCAACAAATGAGTTCCACAACTCACTAATTACAAATTGTGATCTATTAGTTTAGACATTTCGATAGAAAATCGAATTATTCGGATTATAACCATCGGATAATCCTAACTAATATTCGGATAATCCATATTCGGATACTATTTTTCATACCATATTGAAAGATAGAGATGTCGCCTAGAGGGGGGTAAATAGGCGTTTTTAAAATCAGTTACGGATTTCGTTTGAAAGAATGCGGAAATAAACTATCCTTTAGTTTTCAATCACAAATCCTAAATATGCTATGCTCAACTAAGTGCACCAATAATTTAAGCTAAACAAGATGAGCACAAGAGATATATCACAACTGATAAACAAGAAATATATAACTTCAAGCATGAAGGCTATCACAAGCAAGTAAATTCGGGTATAGAAATAACCGAGACACGCGGAGACGAAGATGTATCCCGATGTTTCCTTTCACGAAGAAAGGTAGTCACCGTTGGAGAGGTGCGGGATACCACAAAGGACACCCGTACGACATGAAGGCCCACCTTCTTCTCCAAGCCCCCACATGAAGCAAGGGCCTTTTCCTTACGGTTAGCTTTTCCTCCACTCCGGAAATGGCAAGCTCCACAACCACTTCACAATCCTCACGAAGGAGAAGACCCGGGCCTCTTCACAATCTTCCACGAAGAGATCACCGCGGTCACAACCACCAAACCGTCTAGGAGGTCACCCTCCAAAAGTAACAAGCACACGGGCTCTCACTCGAACTAATCGAATCGGGGAGCTCAAAACTATGCAACAAATGCAAAGCAAGAACAGAAGAGGTTCTCAAATCCTTCTCTCTCAAATTCCACCAAGGCAACAAGTGCTAGGGAGGAATAGAAGAGGAAGAACAATGGAGGAAGTCAACCAATGACTCCAAAATCTAAATCCAAAGGGTTCCCTCACTTAGAGGGGGATTTGATTGGTGGAGATGTGGATCTAGATCTCCTCTCTCTTTTCCCTCAAAATCAAGCAAGAATCATGGGAGGGAGTTAGAGGGAGTAAGCTTTTTCCAAGTGCAACAATGGAGGTGAGAGAGTGTGAAAAAGCTAGCAAAACCGTTGGGGAAGAAGGCCTATATATAGGGAAAGAAGAAATCGTCCCGTTACACAGTTTTTGCACTTTCCGGTGCCAGATCCGGAACAATCCAAAATTTATACCGGACTTAAGAACATCTACTAGACTCAACCAGAATCGACCGGCCTGTACCCGGAAATCATTCCGGATCCGGTACCAGGCCCGGAAATTTCCGGATCTGAATCCGGATTCCAAAACAGCAAAAACAGTTATACGGAAAACGCAATATCTTTTGCATACAAAATCCGTTTTCGATGAACTTGGGCTTGTTTTAAAGATAACAACAAGATTTATATCCTCTTGCAGAGAAACAGCAAATAAAAGCAAATGAGGATAGAACCAAAATCTTGATGACCAAATAAAAGCAATAAGTTTTTCGTACGAAATCCGTTTTTGGTAAACTTAAGCTTGTCATGAAGATAACAAGTTCAAAAACCTCAACCAGATAAAATACAAATAAGAACCAAGAAATATGGTGTCAAATATGCAAAGGTTTGAGCTCTCTAAGAACGATGCGAACAAGTTACTAACCCGAGAACCCCCCCTTGATCGTACGGTTATCAAACCTATAACCCGGTCTCCCAACAACCACCTTGAGACCGGCAAAATAGAAAAGTTATCAAGGTTATACCTTTGCCTTGCGCATTCCACTTGAGTTAGATGATGACAATCATGTCCGCCTCAAGATGGAACATCTTTCTTGATTTCATTTGCTTGGTGAAGACTTGCAAATTGCTCCCACATACTCCATGATGAGAAAGCCTCATTTAGAAATATCTTCACATGTCCATTACACCAAAATGGACGGCAAGATTCAAGCATATGATCTTCGAGATGCTCATCTTGAACTTGCACTTCTCAATCTTGATGACGATCAACACTTGATATCATCCTCTCATGGGCTACACGAAATCTTCCTTTTGATGCAAATTCATGGAAAGATACCTAACCACATATAGAAACACCAAACACATATATCATGGGTTAGTTCACAAAGCACAATTCACAATTGCTTACCATTCCACAAGATCACTTGATCCCACTTGGTACACCATATATGGTTTGTGAGTTGATCAACTTGAATCCAATCTTTGTACTTTGTCTTGATCAACCTCGTATATTTTCTTCTAGACTTCATTATGATGATCTCTTGGAGGCAAGCATGAAACACAATCTTCATTTCTCCAAGACACACTTCGCCAAAGGCTCAACTCTCACATGACCATTCTTCGGATCACACCTTGAACACCACTTTGGCCATCACTTAATCTTCTTCATGCTCTATCACAATATCTTGAGATACATAATGAATTCTTCACTTGCTTGCATGATCAAAGCCTTAGTCAACTAGGGCTCAACACATGAGTCCATCATGACCTTGACTTAGAGCCATATGTTGAATTCTCCTCTTGAAATCAAACACTCAAGATCTTGATCCTTCATGGCTTAACACATAAGCTAGAGAATGTCTTCCTTTGAGTTCCATACACTAGCTCCTTTCATCAACTATTCTCATTGATTATATCATATTCATCTCTTCATATCAATGATCTTGATGCCAATAATCAACCTATCTCTTTATCTTCATGGAATCCAACCTTGAATCCAACACATGGAATTCATCTCTTCATATCAATGATCTTGATGCCAATATTCAACCTATATCTTTATCTTCATGGCATTCAACCTTGAATCCAACACATGGACTTCATCTCTTCGTATCAATGATCTTGATGCCAATAGTCAACCTATATCATTATCTTCATGGCATCAACCTTGAATCCAACACATGGATTTCATACCATTACCTATGGAAAAGCCCTTCAAATATAACTCAATGAAACCATTAGTCCATAGGGATTGCCATTAATTACCAAAACCACACATGGGGGCTCCATGCACTTTCACATATCCTATATCGTATCCGGTGTTCAGTTCAGAATCGGATATCCTTATCCGACAAATTCTTCGGAACCGGATAAGGATTCTTTAAAACGGATTCGGCGATGGATTCGTTGCGGAAATTATCCTATCCGTTTACATCCCTAGCGAGCACCGAGGGCTGCTGTTGCTTTTCATGTTTTTTAACAGGGGTTTATTATTGATCATTTTTCATGTGAAATCGGTCACAAAAATGCCAACGAATTTGACAATTCACGTTCATTGAATGCAAATTCTCCAAACTGATTCGACGATAGTTAGGGAAACCCAAATGTGGGGACACATTGTGCCCACCTACGTCCGTTGTCTGGGCGAGCTGAGAGCAAGGCCCAATGTGGCGACATATTTGCGTCCTATTCGATATCATGTCACGTGATCCCATTTCCAACCCCAATTTTGGTTGGGTTTGCGTACCCGCCGACATAACATGGATAGTACGCGTGTCAGTCATCCACCAACCAGTATCTAGTCCTTTTAAATGCCAAGCGACAGACCGAACCCTATCCACACTCCACTCCGCTCCCCTGCAGCCGACTGATACCCACAAGTATAGGGGATCGTTGAAATCTTCAATGTGTAAGTATTAGTATCGATCCCACGAGGAGTAGAAGGTATAAGTATTTATCCTCTCAAATAAGAGTGTCACTTCTCTTATTATCTATGCACTAGACAAACTAAAATGATTAAATGATGCAAGTGTTTTTGGGTTTTTGGCGTAGAGTTTGCAATAAAGTAAAAAGCTGAAAATAAAATATGACAAGTGAAAGCTCTCAAAGAGAGAAAGCCCAATCCTCTATGCAGCAAGAGGACAAGCTCAAGTGTGTGTTTCTTATAAGTGGAGAACGTTCCCAAGGGCTACCTAGACTTCATGGCATAAATATTTCTAGAACAACAAGGTAAGCATTTTGTCAAGTTTTAATCTTCTTTTGGACGGAGCCATAATTAGGGAAAGCTAAATAAATAAACTAAACCCCCTTATGATGGTTCTTATGGCCAAGTAAATGACTGCACAAGAGTTATTAAGACATAGAGTCCCACCATAGCCTTAAACTCTAAGGTCCCCGATACTAATACCCTCATAATGCAACTTCATGACTCGGTCTCAGGTTTACATGTCCTCCCAAGTCTCCCTCACTCCATTACACTACGGTGTTCTCCTATGAGCCCATATAGGTGAAGTGATGTGCAGTCGACGTTCGCACAACACCATCATAGAATTACATAAAAAGATAAACACTAGACAAAATACCAACACATGTCATAAATAAATCATTGCCAATCCATCCTATGCCCCCAGGAACATGAGAGAACTACTCACAACGCGAAGACATGATATGATTCAATGGCATAAGTGATACAACACAATCTGAGAATATAATCTCCCCACAAAACAATGACAAGTAGCAATTCACAAACATGTAGAATAGTACTTAGACAATAGCTAGGGTTCAACAATCTCAAACTATGAGGGGGATGAAGTGGATCACGAAGATGGTGATGGAGATGGTGCTGGTCTTGACGGTGGTGTTGATGGAGACTCCGGAGGGGGGATGGAGGAGCCTTCCGGAGGTGATTCCGGCGGCGTTTCCCCCTCCGATCTTCTCCGGGCAGCCTTCTGTCTCCTGTTTCGTGGTTTTTGTGTTTCTCCGCCGCCCTTCCGAAACTCCTCGGGGGACTATTTTTATAGTCGTTTTTAGGTCAAGACGAGGCCGGGAAAAAGATCGACGGCACGGAGCTCGAGGCCCAGATGGGGGTCCCACGCGGCCAAGGAATCTGGCCCGTGGGCCCACTCTTGGCCCTCGGGTCTCCGTTTGTTCGCTTCCTTCGCTCCACGCTTTGTTCCTTCCAAAAACTGACCCCTAAATATTAGGTCATTTGGACGTCGTTTGGGTCCCTGAAACATCAAAATATAGAAAATAGGGTTTTCTGCCTGTGCAGGGTTAATTCCAAAAAATGGGGAAACTGAATATCCCAAAATCAATATAAAACAATATATAACCCTTATATGATGCAAATAATTGGAAATATAAGTAATAAAATGTAAAGTTCATGTATGCATTTTACATGCATCAACATCCCCAAGCTTAACCTACTCGTCCTCGAGTATGAAGGTGATAAAACTAACATGGACTTTGCATTTTAATACTATCAATGGATATCAAAGATGATTACTATTGCTACATAGAGTCAAATGATTCATTCTTCAAAGGAGTAGCAATATACAAGATAGATTATAAAGTGATATCAAATATTCAATGAAAGGATGTTCAATGATAATTCACAAAGTGTAACATAGAAGAAAGTACTATGGACAAATGTATGCATAATGAAAAGTAAAAACATCCTATAATGGTCATAGAGTATTCTTGTAAAATCTGAATATAAAAGTGGACACTTTGGAAAGATAGATAAATAAGTAGAGGTAAAACATGCAAAAGTTTCATCTAGCTTCCAAATGCTTCTACTTAAGTTAATGTTTGCAATGTGGTATTCATTGGTGTGGAGCTCTCATTACCCCTATCATAGCATCTTGAATGGTTAAAGTTTAAAGTGAAAGCAAATATGAGTAATGTGCTTGACAAAGTATGGGTTGAATGCCTCATGCCCCGTGAATACGAGTACCTACACCACGGTGTTACTCAACTGGGCCACAAAGCAAGTTCAAGTTAAAGTCATTGTAAGTAATATAATAGCGTCATCAAGAGCGTCAACTGGGGTACCTCTTGTCCCAGGACATGGAACAAGCCCATGTCAAAATGACAAGACAAACAAACAAAATGAACAATCTCACACCCTTTTATTTACTATTGGTATAGCTTTTTATTGTGGTGCATCACTGAAGGTTCACCATAGCATGTAAGTAAATTTCCACCATGAATGATGCATGGCTTAGATTAGCGGCCCAGGCGTCTCTCTAGCCATTTATACAAACTCATTAAACTTACTAAGTTTCCGCATTTATTTGGCACCATGATAAGCATCCATAAACAAAAGTACATGATATCAACTAAATATAATTAAGAGCACGTTGAAAGCTTGCCATGTGACAGCACATATGAGCTAACTCCCAACCAAGACTCTTGTCAAGCTCACAACTTCATAATTTTAATCACAATGGTTCATGTTTATTAAGTGCAATAAAAGTAAAGTGTGCATCAAGTTCGTGAGAGCTTTTTAACCAACTTTTCCCATAACAATCAATAACATAAGCATTTTAATTGAAATAATAAACAATATACATGATAAACATACTCGGAATAGCATAAAGCTAATAGGTAGATATGGTGGACTCACTGGAAAAACTTTGGTTGAAGGTGTTGGAAAACAAGTTTTTACTTGTTGGAATTTTTGGGCTAGCAAGAGGGAGAAAGTTGACCGTCTAAATGCATGCATAAGTGTCCATAGAACTAACCAATCCATGTTAAACAAAGTAAACATTCAGCATCAAAACATGAATAAAAGATAGCTCTTGATAAAACACTTGCAAATTAATACTCATTAAAAAGCACATGAATCATGCAACTATATGTATCTTTTTGAATCAACTCAAACATCCCTTTCCCAATCTTTTTAATAGCATCCAACTTAATTCAACCCAAATTTCCAGTAGCTCTCTCATTATAAATGATAGTGGTGGTCTCAAGACAAACAAAAATCAAACCGAAATAAAAAGCAAATAAAAGACGCTCCAAGTTTATGCGATAAAGTGCATTGATCGAAAAACAGAAGTTAGACGTGTGCAAACCGAGAGTGTGTTGGTCCAGTGGGGTTGTCTTCACATCCCCAAGCTTATGGTCTTCACCATCCTTGGATAGCTCTTGGTGCATCTCCTCTAATCCCTGTGAAAAAACTTCAAAACACCGTTTCTCCCATTTCTTTTCTGTGGGGTGACATTAGTAGTGATAGACAAATGAATTGCTTGCTGCATAAAATCCTTAAACAAAAATTCATATGAATGTCCAGAAAGTGTATAATGTTGTATGCCTACTTATAAACTCAATTGGATCAAAAAGATTCAAGTTAAAAGTTCAAAGAATGCATCAAACAAAATGGGACAGAATCTGTCCAGAAAAACAGCAGCAAAAACATTTTTCTACCCTACTTAAATATGTCGAAAAAATCTGAAAAATTCATGCTTACAGAGGATGAAAAGTTGCAACTACAGTTCAAATTTCAGCTCATTCGGAGTTACAGAATAGAATGAAAAATCATACCGTGCACAGATTCGTGCTGGAATAAAATCTCCGAATACAAATAGCAACTTTTTCAAACCAAAAGGTAAAACTTGGCACTTTATTAAAAATTCCAGAAACAAAACTAAAAACTAAGTCTCTTGTTACAGCAAGAGGACACAAAGAAAATCAAAAATAAAACAACCGGGTTGCCTCCCGTAAAGCGCTTTCTTTATAGCCATATAGCTAGGCTTACTTACTTGGTATCAAGATGGTTGGAGTGAGGTGGCTTGGCATCCCCAAGCTTGAATTCTTGTACTTATTCGAATATGTAGGGTGAGCCTAGGGGTAACATCCCCAAGCTTGAGTGTTTGTCCCTCTTGATCTTTGTTCATCACCCTCAACTCTTCCACTTGAAAATTTCTTTACACAAAACTCATCATAAAACTTGATTAGAGGGGTTAGTGTCTCCATAAATTAAATCCACATAGGTACACAAAGACATATCATGAGTTGATTCTAAACATTAGCTACTGTTACTATGGTTGTGTATTGCTCTTTGATCAATAGAACCACACAAAACACAAGTAATGAGAGTAATGCAAAATAAAGACAGAATCTGTCAAAAACTGGACAGCCCGTAAAGAGTGAATTTTCAGAGGCACTTACGTTGCTCAAATCAGAAAACTTTGAACTAATGAAATGTGTAATAATAACTGAAGATTGCTGTCGTAAAATTTCAGGTCAAAATTCCTTTTCTGTGATTTTTAACATTTTTCGCAGTGAAGCTTAGGAATCTGTTTTCTGGACAGCCATGATAGTTTTAATGATGCTCACATAGGAACAAGAATTGAAATGCAAAAGAGAGCATCAAGAGAAAAATATGAAACACTTTTAAGTCTAACCCACTTCCTATGCATTGGGATCTTGTAAGAAAATAAATCATTGAAACACAAAGCAAGTAGCATAGGAAGATAAAACAAGAGCAATTTCAAACTTTGAACTTAAAGAGAGGAAACGTAATAATATTGAAATGTTTAGAACCATGTTTTCCCCTCTCATAATAACTTTCAGTAGCATCATGAATAAATCCAACAATATAATTATCACATAAAGCATGTCTTTCATGATCTACAAGCATAAAAGTATTAATACTCTCCACATAAGTAAAATCCTTCTTATTAGTGATAGTGGGAGTAAAACATTCATAATCATCATTGTAATCATCATATATAGGAGGCATATCATAATCATAATAAACTTTATCCTCAATAGTAAGTGGACTGAAAATATCATATTCATCATTGTAATCATCATAAATGGGAAGCATAGTATCATCAAAATAAATTTTCTCTTCCAAGTTTGGGGGACTAAAAATATCATATTTATCAAAACAAACTTTCTCAAGCTTAAGGTTTTCCGTAGCATTAGCAATAAATGTGTTCAAAGAATTCATACTAATAGTATTACCACTGATATGATTGGTATGCAAATAAATTTCCATATATTTTTTAATTTTCTCCTCAAATACTTCATGTCCTAACTCAAGATAGATATTATAAAGTTCTATAATTGTTTTGTTGTTTTCCATTTTATAATTTTTTTGGGTTTGATATATATAACTGAAAGTAAAACTAAACTAAATGCAAAACCGAAAGTAAACTAGAGTATATGCAAAACTGAAAATAAATATCTAGTGCAAGCAAGAATAAAAACTTAAGCGCTACACTCCCCGGCAACGGCGCCAGAAAATGTCTTGATACCCACAAGTATAGGGGATCGATGAAATCTTCAATGTGTAAGTATTAGTATCGATCCCACGAGGAGTAGAAGGTATAAGTATTTATCCTCTCAAATAAGAGTGTCACTTCTCTTATTATCTATGCACTAGACAAACTAAAATGATTAAATGATGCAAGTGTTTTTGGGTTTTTGGCGTAGAGTTTGCAATAAAATAAAAAAGCTGAAAATAAAATATGACAAGTGAAAGCTCTCAAAGAGAGAAAGCCCAATCCTCTATGCAGCAAGAGGACAAGCTCAAGTGTGTGTTTCTTATAAGTGGAGAACCTTTCCCAAGGGCTACCTAGACTTCGTGGCATAAATATTTCTAGAACAACAAGGTAAGCATTTTGTCAAGTTTTAATCTTCTTTTGGACGGAGCCATAATTAGGGAAAGCTAAATAAATAAACTAAACCCCCTTATGATGGTTCTTATGGCCAAGTAAATGACTGCACAAGAGTTATTAAGACATAGAGTCCCACCATAGCCTTAAACTCTAAGGTCCCCGATACTAATACCCTCATAATGCAACTTCATGACTCGGTCTCAGATTTACATGTCTTCCCAAGTCTCCCTCACTCCATTACACTACGGTGTTCTCCTATGAGCCCATATAGGTGAAGTGATGTGCAGTCGACGTTCGCACAACACCATCATAGAATCTATTATATAATTAAAACACAGGATAACCAACGGTTAGATTTGTCTCAACATAATTAAACGGTAGAGATCACGTCAAGGCTTAACAGCTTGGAAAGAGCGCATCGGAACCTAGATGGAGTTTAAAAGGAATACGTGACCAGTTTTAAGTTAAAGCATATCAAAGGTGGAGACTAATCACGAAGATCTCACGTCCGAAGGAAAAAAATCTATCCCGCGGCAGCTACAACTGGTCGATTAATATCCAAATTTGTACGAGACAGACTCTGTGCAGTTTGTCTTGAACATGGACTCAATGATTCATCGTGCTATTCAAGTTAGATGGCAGGTATACGGAAACCATTGCCTGATGGTATACAAATATGCATCTGCGACCAGCACACCGCAGGCATCCTCGCCGGCAAAGCTACAACGCACACCCGACCCCATTGAGAGCTCGAACAAAAGCGACAACGCCATTGACGCCCAGCTAATTGGAAGCACAAGCAAAGAATCGTCAAGCCTGCACTAAATCTAGGATAACCTGCAGTCACGGCATTCCATGGCATGTCAAAAGAAAAAAATTCGATGGTTCTCTTCCGTTGCACGCGGGTGAGTCGTCCTCTCCTCTCTCCTCATCCCTTCTTTTCGATTACGTTATGTGACTTCGGCAATACTTCTCTCTCTTTGAGCTCTAACGTGATGCATCGGGTCCGTCAATTGATTCTTTTTTGCAGCAAGCTTTGCATCTAGCGGCAGATCCTTGCCAGATATAGCTGGCTAGGACCATAATAGGTTTTAATCCATCAGCTTGAGCAGCCCGTCCAGATTCCATTACATGCGTTCCGGCCGGCGTAAGTCCCGGACATCGTTCTCGAGTTATGGTCACGGACAAACCAGGTGCACATCCGATCTCTTGACCTGAATCCAATTGATCCACTAACCTCTTTATAATAGAATTAGTTTACTAGCCAGCCTTAAGAATTTTGATGGATTCAGCGGGTACAAGAGAAATAAAAGAATCTTCCTGCCCTTCGTCATTTGCAGAGGTTTTCTACATCTGACGGCAGCCATCGATGGAAGCTGGAGCGCGGCGACCTCCCGTCCTATGCTCGCGGCAGGCATCGGAGAGAAGGTCGTCGGCCTGGAACACTCAATCAGGCATCAGCGCATAGCTGCATGGCGGCCGGCGGACCTCACGAAGGTATGCGTTGGCAACCCGCTGACTGGATTTGAGGCTCCGGCACAAAATATCCGCGTGGCTTGGCTACCGGGAATGTTTTTACATGAGGCATAATATGACCTTCAAGTGCTGGACGACTGATCCAGGCTGCGATATCTGTACGGTGCTTGAATCAATCCACCACACCTAGCACATCACTGCAGAACCTCCCAGGTTGTATGGGGCAAGCTAGGATGCAATCTGAAGCTGCCTTGAGCAGAAAGCGACGAACGATCGGGTGTTTAATCAGAAGGGCACAGCAAATATCTGTATCGGACCGGAGCTTCACCTTTGTAGCGCTAGAGCAAAGTCTGAGAAAGTGCAGATTAGGCATGGGCTGATCGGCTGCTAAACTAGGGTTGTTCTTTCATCGCCTTTGTCCAGATTATATTTTATTTTTAACAAGGACTTCTTATCTGTAATTTCTGTAAATGTGCATGAAGCAAAAACCCGTATGGTAGAGAAATCTCATCCTTCTTTCCTTAATATTTTTTATGCAGGAAACTCTAGACCATTATTCAGGCTCAGATCGACTCTGTGCAGCACTATTGCAGGAATTTGTGTAGTTGTCATGAAGTAAGATCTGGACATTACAAAAAAACGATAACAGTATGCACTTATTTATTTATTTTTTGCCTTTTCTTTCAAATTGACCATAAAACATGACAGGGTCGGTCATGGACTACTAGAACTCCCACCTTTTTATTAGTATAAGATGTAGGTAAAATTGAGCTTACCAAGTAGTCTTAATCGCTGTAGTCACATTTTTTTCCTGTGTTGGTGATACTAGCTAATGGCGCTATATAAATTTATTTTCTTGCATGTGTTTATATATAATTAATACATCTATAGTAGATTTCAGTCTTTGTCCGATGAATTACTCATAAGAACCGGGTGAGCAATTCAAGTGGAGGACGCGTTGGACGGCAGCGCTCCATGTCGCTTAGGCGAGGCATGGCAATTTCATATTGTACTCAAGGTGGACTGTAAGCGCTTTCTTTTCATGGAGTAGATCCAGCGACTGTCTCAATTTAGATTTGGCGGTTGTCGGATCTGTGACCTTAGACTATAGAACATGCCTTTTCCAGTATTATTTTGAAGTTTATGAAGTTTCCAAATAATTCATCATTATCATAATTGCTAGCAAATCAGCGTATATATGTATCAATTTTGGTTGGCCTCCCAGCATAATTTGATGTGATCAGAACTTATCTATTCAAGGAATATTAAGAAATCTTCCACTGATCTTCGGTGGTAGTTTCTGGTCCAAGTGTACATAATTTAGTCTCTCCTCCTCTTACACATGAAAAACTGAATTTAAATGAAAATTTTCAGGTTTGCTTGGTGAGACTTCATCAGAAAAGATGTTCAGTTATTGTAGATGTTTGGCATGTATTAGTGTAATTATAAAGGTAAATGTTCCAGATGTGTATTGCTTGCATTTAGTTTTTTAATGACATTTTTATTTGTGCCATACCAGTAACAACGTAAGAAATAAACCAAAGACCATACAAATGTCAGAAGTAAGTAGAATACTTACAAGAGCCGATGATGCTATTGGAGAACTTGAACATCAATGCTAGGAATAGTTTAGCACATTTATTATTCTTCGCCATCTTAGTATTACCTAACAAGAGCACAAAGTGTGTGTATACTCAGTTAATTGTGTTTTATGCTTTTCTTTGAAAAGTATTTGTGAAATACTCCCTCCCGTTCACTAAATGATGTCTCAATTTTGCCTAGATACAAGCCAAAATTGAGACATCCTTTTCCGAACGGAGAGAGTAGTACATTATGTTTGCTATTCCTCTATTCTCCACGTATATACAGCCAACCAATCTAAAGCTTTTTGATCTGCTGCTGCTTCTGAGGTCAGTGTTTATATTCTCTATTTGAAATTGTGTGTAGAATTGGATGAAACATCTAGACCATCTAAGGATATCTATCTATTATTTTTTAACAAGCTAAGGATATATATTTGTTTAATTTATATAATTCCAGTAGTAGTGAGTATGTTTTACTTATCAAATATTGTGCTATCACAAGCGCCAAGTTTGTACAACCATCCAATATGTGAGCATCAAGTCCAGGGATGAAAAGAGTATGTGATATGTATTTTTGTGCATTCACCAATAAAGTATCTTGACTGTCCATATCAGCATGGTTCATAGTTTATAACGGAAACTATAAAATATTTAAGAACAATTTTGTTGGTATGTACTTTGTGATTTCACGAGCTGTTATTGTGATGATTTTTCCATCTGCTGGAGAAGATGGTGCAAAATATACATTAGAAGAATGGCAATTAAGATTTAGGTGGTGTCTTTCTTCTCGGTTTCTACAGTATGTTGGGCAAACCAGTATTCGAGCGACTGATATTTCTAATGGATTGAAGAACATTTTTCTCAAGGTTATGTCTATATGTTTATCCTGAAACTGTTCTCAACATAGACATCTATACAGTGAGCTGTAGAGGATAGGATGAAGTTTAAATTACTTGGAGATCCAGAATTTTAAGAGCAACCTATAACTCTATCTTGAGCTGTTAATTTGACCAAAACTTGGATTCCGACAATTGCACCAAATAGCAAGCACACAACGAGCAGATGTTTTGTCTTCATTAGGCTCAAGCACTCGAATAATTGTATTTACCGAGGATTTGATACGCACTTTGGGGTATCAGAATCAATCCATTGTACAAAGTTAGTTTTAGAATTAATGGACCAACGATGCAGCCTTTTGTCTGCATAAATGGCACTTAAATTCACATCGCATCATGATATTTACAAGTTACTGAGTACTGCTTTTGCTTTACATTTTTTATTTTAGTTGATCAGATGTTCAAATAATATTAAGATGTGAAATTGTGGAATTATAAGATGCTCCGGTGTTTGAGTGTTCCGCATAAAGTTGTTTATATTATCACAATGCTGCAGAGATCAACCAATTGATTATGAGGTTGCTGTTGGGATGTAGATCACTTGAAGATACTTCTAACAACACATTTGCATGGAACAAATGTACTGTTCAATGCTCAATTTGACCCAAGAATTTTTAATGTCTGGGCAAAGCATGTATTTTCCTGGACAAATGTATTTTCGCCGACTAGAAGACCCGGGAAATTTGATGGATGCTAGGCATTGTGCTGACAACCGCAGAAAATTATTTTGCCTTATAATTTAGTGATAATGTAGCAACATATTAACTAATTTAAATAACAACTGAATATTATCTTACTGCAGAACAATATCAGTTATGATAATATTACTGATCCTAGCCGCGCAAATGCGCGGGCCACTCCGCTAGTTACATAAAAAGATAAACACTAGATAAAATACCAACACATGTCATAAATAAATCATTGTCAATCCATCCTATGCCCCAAGGAACATGAGAGAACTACTCACAACGCGAAGACATGATATGATTCAATGGCATAAGTGATACAACACAATCTGAGAATATAATCTCCCCACAAAACAATGACAAGTAGCAATTCACAAACATGTAGAATAGTATTTAGACAATAGCTAGGGTTCAACAATCTCAAACTATGAGGGGGATGAAGTGGATCACGAAGATGGTGATGGAGATGGTGCTGGTCTTGATGGTGGTGTTGATGGAGACTCCGGAGGGGGGATGGAGGAGCCTTCCGGAGGTGATTCCGACGGCGTTTCCCCCCTCCGATCTTCTCTGGCGGCAGCCTTCTGTCTCCTGTTTCGTGGTTTTTTGTGCTTCTCCGCCGCCCTTTCGCAAAACTCCTCGGGGGACTATTTTTATAGTCGTTTTTATGTCAAGACGGTGGCTCGGGAAAAAAGATCGACGGCAGCGGAGCTCCGAGGCCCAGGTTGATGGGTCCCACGCGGCCAAGGAATCTGGCCGTGTGGGGCCCACTCAACTTGGCCCTCGGGTCTCCGTTTGTTCGCTTCCTTCGCTCCCACGCTTTGTTCCTTCCAAAAACTGATCCCCGTAAATTATTAGGTCATTTGGACGTCGTTTGGGTCCCTGAAACATCAAAATATAGAAAATAGGGTTTTCTGCCTGTGCAGGGTTAATTCCAGAAAAATAGGGAAACAATGAAATATTCCCAAAATCAATATAAATCAATGATGTAACCCTTATATGATGCAAATATGATTGAAATATATGTAATATAATGCAAAGTTCATGTATGAATTTTACATGCATCACCGACACACAAAACCTAGGCACTCGCATTTGCATCAATACTGAGTTACCGACCAAAAATGTCGAGAGAGTCATTCCTCGGGAAGGCCGAGAAGCACGATCATGGGGCCAGCTCGTTGTCGGGCCTCCGCGTCGCTCACTGTACCAGTTCACCTTGTCGTCGCCTAGGGCGCCGCAACGTTCATGTGTGTACATCTCGTTGGAGATGGCGAAGAAGTACTGGGAGGACGTCATCCTCGTACCCTGGCCTGACGTTCACTTGCCCAATGGCTGGCGCACTTGAACCCAAAAAGTGTTCTAGTGCCGGTTGTGCCAGCTTCCGAACTTCGGGTCATGCACGCTAAGCAGAGATCCACCGGCGTTGGGAACTCCTTCTGTCGGACCTGCTCGACGACCCAAACTTCGTCATGAGCTCCTCCCACTAGGACATGTTGTTCGAGGTTGCAGCATCAGGTGGTGAAGGAGGATCCCATGGAGTAGGACGAGAATCTCTAGCAAGCCATCGAGACCCCGAGTTGGAGAAGCTCGCAAAGTGGTCGAACATGCCCGTGGCACAACACAAGTCATGGGTGCTAGTCATGAAGGAGGAAGAGGATTGGGCACCCACGCCGAGGTGGGGTACTCCTTCAAGTAGCTGCCCCGTAGGAGGCGCCGGACTGGTGTCGTAAAGGGGGGGGGGGGGGGGGGCTTCATCCTCCGAGTGTGGGTGCCCACGCAGGAGGAGGCGCTTCGTCGGTACGGACAACATGGACACATAAAAGGAGATGGGAAACAAGAGCGGTGTGTTGTAGCCCGGGTTACATGTAGCTTTTATTTTGAAAAACCGAAAACAATATTTTAAAGTTTCAAAAAATCCCTAGATGTACGCAATGATGTATTCTACTATCAATTTGCAAAGTTCCAACTCGAAATACATTATATTCTATGCTGCGTAAAAATGAGAAGATCGTGATTAGTGAACTGTGCAAAAAATCGAACGCTCCAAAATTTGTCAGATTTGTATTTTTTTGTGGGACTCAAAATACAGCTTTTTAATTGCAAATTTGCACATTGGTAGCATAAATCATTATCAACATCTAGAATGTTTGTCACAAATTTTTGGAACTTTAAAATGTTGTTTTCAAGATGTTCAAAATAAGAGGCTAGGCTCATATATATAGGTTAAATGCTTTCTACTCCTGTTTGTAACTACACCCACGTCACATATACCACCATACAGAAGCATTTGTAGTACTTTATCGGTTTGAATATGTTCATGTACGATATGTAAGATAACCCAAAGCAAGTTCCGTAAAAAAATCGCAAGTGTGCTCATATTTTACACTATATACTCAAAATACCGTCATATTTGTACATAAGAAAGAAGTATGTGAAAAAAATACGTACTACCTAAGAAGTAGTATCTATAGTACTAAAATAGTCTTATAACAAAAGAAGACAGTAAACGGACTTAATAATATAAGCAAATTGGCAACATAAACTCAGACCGTTAGGAAAATCTGCCGAACTAATCCAAGAAGCAAGACCTAACGGAGTAACTCGATCCAGACGCTGAACGACCTCACAGAACAATAACAAAAATTATTGGGAACCCGTCAAACCACCATTGCATAACGGCCACCCACACCCTCACCAAAAGTAAACAAGCTTACAATATGACATGACGACAACCAAATTACCACCATAATGTTCCTGAGGCCCGAGCTAACATGGACGTCCTTCTACTCACACGAACTTGATTCAAGAAGAACAAGACTGCTAGAAAATTCAGATAAACAGAGGGCCGCAAACCCATAGCTGCAGATTTTCACAAAACAAGGAGTATCTAAGTGACCAGGATGTTGAAGATCCATCATCAATCCAGGATCTATGTCTGCTCGAAACTGAATCCTGCAGAAACATAACACAATACAGTAAGTACTGGAGAGTAGGGAACACTGGATCTCGCAATGCATGAAATGCCCTTACACTTGCACCCGGGTGCACCTTGATCTAATTTCGGCAAGCAAGCTGGCTGTGTTAATGCTCCGTTTCACTGTATCTTTCTGCAGCCTTGCGAGACTCCATTTCAAATTATTTGTCCAATATAGACCAACGAAGAGTGTAGTTCTTATTGCATTGTTTTACATATACCCAACCTAAATGTTTTGAGAGAGGTGAAATATGTCTCCTTGTTTTGTGTGCATGCTGAGTTGTGGACCATTATAGTGAAACAGAAGGATTATCTTGTACTCCCTCCGTTCGGAAAATGATGTCACAAAAATGAACTATAGATAGACCATTTTTGTGACATCCTTTTCCGAACGGAGGAAGTAGCTGACTAAATTTTTTTGCTTATTGATTGATCTACATCCTTCTGAGGGGTAGCATTTTGACCCTTTCGACGGTCTACAAAGCAACCAAAGGGCGCCTCGTGCAAAGTTGTCACTATAAGAACAGATTAGCTCCCCTTTAGCCAGTGTTCATATCTTGAGTGAAGAGATGAAACAACATTGGGAGTTGTGGCATCTAATGTAGATAACATAGGGAATTGTGTCATCTAATCTAGAGTTATTCCTGTGACACTGATGGAGTGGATTTTTGTCACATTCATTAACAAGGTTTCCAACTGGGGATGGACAAGTACTCTTTTGAAAGTAGTCTACCCATGGTCAAATGGGCAATACTTAACGATGATATTGGGTTGCCATCTGCAACTATGCTGATAATAGCGCAGTATCAATGGCCTACACACGACTGACAGTGTGGATTCTGGGTATTGATGGTGCTGTGCACTGGGCGGACCTTCATGGAGGACAAAAGGGCCATGGCCCCCCCAACACAATTACATTTTCCCCAATACTACTTAGTATTTACCACTTTTGACCATACAAGACACAAAATAATTTAAGTTGGCCCCCTCAACTAGCATGTAATGTCTTTTTGCCCCTCCTACAATTATGGTCAAGGTCCGCCAGTGCTGTGTTGGCATTTGCAGCTTAAGACAGGAAAATGCCAGCAACAGGATACAGATATGCAATACTGCTTGGCATTAGGTTTAAACTTGCATTAAATCATTAATGTGCATCTGATGACTACGTTTTCTTTTCTTGATTAAATGTGAGAAATATCTTCTTGTATATATTTCAACTAACATACAAATAAGAAGTTTGATTTAGTTAGCTTACGTTATGATGGTAAGTATCGAGAATGTTTTAAAGGCAAATTGCATAAACACATGAATCACGAAAAGTGATAAATACAAACTTACTTTGAGAAAACTGGGAATACGGGCTATGCTGGATAACTGTGACATTAATTTGATCAGAAGATACTCCAAAGGTACTCAAGATCTTCACAATCTGGTGAACCACCTCATCTTCCTTATCACATATGATTTCAACTACCTTGAGCTGCTTCAATACCAATAACTGTGTTGTTGGGTTACAGTCTTCATATGTTACTCTCTCTGGCTAAACAAATATTGCACATAAATCAATAAATGATACATATTGTCTCCACTAAGGCAAGTTATAACACTTGGAAAACATATACCTCATATGATGGAAGTTGAAGTTGAAGTTGAAGAACAAGCTTCTCTAGAACTGGCGTGCACTGGAGAAAGCAAACTAGTGCACCGATGCCGGCCTCCACACACCACTCATTAAGTAATAATATCTTTAGCATGCTAAATGTAGGGCATTGTTTCAAATCCTTTCTGAAAATGAACTGGACAAACCGCAAACAGAAAGAACAAATCAAAATCGAATTTTAAGATTACTAGATAGTATTTTCCATTTATCTAGTAACATTGGAATGACCAGGAGCTTTGGTAGGTCTGAAAAAGTCTGGAATGACCTTCTAGAGAAGACAGAGATATTTATAATGCATCATATTCTATCGTATATTTATTAATGATATAGAATCATACAAAAATAAGGATAGGATCTTAATTCTACAATTAGGATCAAATAAGGGTTACAAAGTTTTAATTCGATATGCTCAAAGTCCTATATGCTTATGAATCCGTAGATCTGCCGACCTAGATCCGCCACAGTTAAATCTGGTAATATGCTTGGATTTATGGGTAAATGGCTTCTTGTTGGATTAAATAACAATTTGTCCCATCCCATGTGTTTTTGTAGTAATCAGTGCTATACCAATACTATGTACTACAATTTCAATGGTCACCTAAATACGGAACCACGTATAACTCAAGCATGTGCTACAATATATCAACAGTATCATGACTTAAAGTTTGTAGATTTGTTCATGAATCAATAATTACCAAAATACTTTCCATGGTGACAATGTAAATTGTAAGGAGATTATTTGAAGTGTGTTAATGTATTTCAGTTGATGAACAAATACAGAACTATAGTACATGGCAAGCAGCACTTGGAAGTAAAAGCAGAAGAGCAAGCATACCACATCACGAAAGGTAGTCGTCAACTCTAAACTGGTGGCGCCAGATAGGCCTTGAAAGAGCACACAGTCATAGCCACCACCATAATCATCATAGGCTAAACATTTATCACAGACCACCATAATCATGTGTACAGATATCCAAATCACCGGCACCAAGCCTGATAAATGCTTTTACCAATAATGGCATGCTCTCAAGCAGAGGAACACCTCCTCTAATATCATTTAGTTGCAAGGATAAGAGACATGGAGCAAGCTTCGACTCCACTGTCCAATACTTACTTCCCGATCCCCCGTCTCCTCTCCCTCCCCTGTTTTGAGGGTCGACTCCCGATCCCCTTTCTCGCCCCCGGCTCACTTCCCTCTCCTCTTCGGCGGCGATGCCGGCCGATGCAGTAGAGGAGGTGCAGCGCGGGTTGTAGATATACTAGGTTTAGTAGTAGATCTTTCGTTGCAGATCTTGCTTTTGTTGTGTTCGTGGTGGATGCCCGTTTGGTTTCTTTCCTCGTCCACCTCGGCTGGTCTCCGGCGACTCGCAGCGGCGCCGGAGCCGGGCCCGTTCCCCTCTGCTTGTTGGATCCATGGGGGATTGCTTGCAGGGACGGAGAGGGCCGAGGCCGATTCAATAAAATCGCGTGTTGTATCGTCTATTTCATGGATCAAGGGTTGTGGCGATGGCTTCTTCTTCCGGGCGGCCGTGGTGTCGAAGAGCGGAAGAGGTGCGGCTACTTCTTCTCTGTTTCGCGAAATGGATCTTGCTGCTTCGTGCAGTTTTTTTCCTGCCCCTCCTTGCTGCTGTCATGGCGGGTCGTGAAGCTGGCCTTCGTCGCCGAAGCCGGCTCGACATCCTGTCTGGGTCGGGGCGTGCCCCCCGCCGAAGTGCCATCCTCGACGCCAAGATCTCGCCAAGTTTGGCGAGTGGCTGCTGCGGCGACTTCAAAGGGATTGAGTTCCCGATCGACCTATGCAGGTGGATCAGCGACCGTCGTGTTCATCCTCGTCTTCTTTTGCATCGGCGAGATCGACGACGGTGGCGGAAATGGAGTTGCAGAGCTTCCCAGGGACGCGTGCGTTATTTCTTTTTTCCTTGGGGTGGTTTCTGTAAAAAGGGAGGCCGTTGTGCCGTCTCTGGATGAATCTGGTGTATTCTCATGTAATATCTTTTAATTAATCCAGTTGCGGTTGTATCAAAAAAAAAAGAGAGACATGGGGCAGAAATACGTATGCGGGAATCGGGATCCAGATTGAAATCACAATGGGTGATGCTCAGATGTCTTACTGATTGAGATGAAATCTTGCGGCCATTAATATTGCAATAGCATAGCTTTAGATGCTCCAGTTTGGGGCAGCCTGAGAAGTCTATAGCATGTTCCAACAAAATCACACCAGTAAGCTCCAGCCTCCTGAGGAACTGTGAGACGAGAGCCGAGTTGTCACGCTTCAGGAGGACACCCACATTGCAAATGCAGACTTTGAGCACCTGAGCTTGGCATAGTGACAGGGCGTAGTGGATCCAAATACCAACGAACCGGAATATCTCGTCGTGTTCCTCATCATCACATGGATCACGGTAACTGATCTCACACAAGTCTAAGGGCACGCGGTCACGGAAGAGCAGGAGGTAGTTCACGTAGTTGTTCAGCTCCTTGACATTCCGGTACCAGTAGGTGTCATTGCTACAGAGGATGCGTAGGACGGGTGTGGACTTCCAGAGGTAACGCCAGCGCCGGGCGAGCCAGCGCAGCTCAAACGCGTCTTCTAAAGTCAGAAAGGACAGCACGACCTGGAGGATAGCGTCAGGCAGGGCGCTGATGCGATCCTCGCCGCCGGTATAATCGGTCTCTTCCTCGCTGTGCTTGCACCTCTTCGGCATTCCGTCGAACAGGTGGTGTGCGGGTGTCGGCTCACCAGTACACAGGATTGGATTAGCCTTCCGTTGAACACGCGGCGGGCACCAGTTCTACCGGGGCCGTTCGACTTTATGGCCAGAGAAGCGACGGCGGAGGAGGCGCCGACGGCCGCGCAAGAGGAGGTGTGTAGGAAGACGGTGGTCCGGTGGGGGCTAGGCTGTGGTCACCGTGGGCGAGGGTAGAGGTGGTGGAACGTGCAGCGGGCGGCGGCTACTCCGGGGAAGTCGGAAGGAAGACGAAGAGAAGGAAGTGTGTGCTGGGAGCGGCGCAGAGAGCTCTAGGGTTGCTGTTGCGTTTCATGTGAAATCGGTCACATAAATGCCAACGATCTGTTTCCCTACTTGATGATTCAAACGAATTTTACGTTGATTCAATGCAAATTTAGGATTTGGATGCTCATGATTCGTGTAAGGATGCCAGTATGCTAATATGCGAGAAGTCCTTTTTGGCTCCCCAGGCACATGTGCTTCGAGAATGTTGCAGTGGTGGAAGTGAGGAAAGGCGAAATATCTGAAAAGGAATTGGAAATCAACTTGTCAGCAATATTCTGCAAGCTTGATGCCGCTTGTGGGTCCTCGCGGGTGCCAAATGTTTAGGCAACTTGATGCCGCGAGAGTAGTTGGGTTGTAGTTCTCGGTCACAAACTTGCTTTTTTGCAATCCTCTCCTTAATTAATATAAGGGGCAAAGCTTTTGCCCCCCGTTTCTAAAAAAATTATTCTGCAACCATAAGAAGTGGCCGTGGCAAATTAGATCCTTAGAAGAGAAGAAGTTTTTGGTGAGGTTTCCTCCCTGGAAAAGCATAACTGAGTTGACTGAGTTCCCTGCTTTTGATCTTGAAAAAGAGGGAGTGAACATCAAGATAATTGAGTGGGATAGGGATGGAGTTCCGCTAGCTGAGTTGCCAGTCGTTTGGGTGAAGGTGTCTGGTATTCCTCCAAAAAACTGTGCATGGAAGTCCTTCGCTAGAGCTGTTTCGACAGTTGGGATCCTTATGGATGTCGACTGGGGTCTTATTTCAAAAGCTTTTACAAGGAAATGAGACTTCAAGTAGCTTGCATGGATCCGGTCCAAATTCCAAAGGAAAGAGTCGTCGAATTTGAGCAGAAGCTTTATATGGTGAAAATGGATGTGGAAGGAGTGGAACAAATTGAATCAGACGGTGATGATGATGACCCAAGTGCTGAGATGTTGGAGTCTGAGGGTTTTGATGCTCTAGAAGGTGAAACAGAAACTAACAATGAGATCTTAGCTGAAAACAATAGCTCGCCATTCAGGGTTGGACAGGGGATGTTCTCCCTAATGACAACTTGGGGCACCGTCAGGTGCCGGAATCGTGGGAAGATCTTGAGTTTGAGGATGACAGACTGCTGTTTCACAAATCAGAATGCGCCAGTTGGAATGGTAACTTGGGGGAGAATTCCTAGGGTATTGATTCCCCAGCGAGTCTCTGGTCACTCCCTATAACTCTGAACAAGGAAAATGTGGATGATTATGTCTGGGATTTGGGCTCCCCATCTGCGGAAATTGTTGAACGAGAAGCTGTGGAGCAATATGAATTGTCTGCTAGTGCAACTTACTGCTCGCAAGTGTTGGAGAGTTTCAATCTAGACAGCTCTGATGATGAAGATGATGACATGGTTGATATGGAAGAGGATGAAATGGTGTCGGAAAACCTTCCACAAGATACAATTGACAAAGTGGCGACCATCAGGAGGAATCTATTCCCAATTCTGGAGCAAAATGTGGAACCGGAGATTATTCCACCAAAAGTAAATGAAAAGAAGAAGTGGGGACCTGTTCTGGCCACTTCCAAGATGGTCACGAGGAGACAAGGTGATCAGAAGAATATGATTGAGAAGGCACAGGAATATCAGAAGAAAAGAAATTTGGAGATTCCTCCGAGTTTCAAAGGTAATTCATTCGTTGTCTTAAGTACTGATACTTTGAGTGACATTTCTGATCTAGTCGACATTAATGTTGGTAATGATGTCTCGGAAAAAATGGGTATTCTCAATGACCTTGTTAATAACGAATTGTTGAAAAAGTGGAATATGCTAGAAATAACCCTAAGGTTGTTCTACCTGATTCACTTGATGATGTTTTTGTGGCTAACCAATGTGTCGATAGGACACCTGCATATAATCACAGCAGTCAGTTGCCTGATGATGGTGATTTAGTAAATGCAGTAAGGTGGAGTGAGGTTGTCAGTCGAAAAAACAAAAAGAAAAGATGATAGGGGCTATTTTAAATATAAGAGGCCTGGGACGCCCAGGCTGAAAACAAGCTCTAAATGATCTTATCACTGACCATAAACTTGAGTTTATAGGCATTCAGGAAACTAAAAAAGAAAAAATTGTGATGCCTTTTTGGATTATGTTGCGGGTGTTAATGATTTTAAATGGTGCTCTCTACCTGCTAATGGTTCCGCTGGAGGGATCTTAGTAGGGGTTCGAGATGACCTATATGAGATGATCTCTTTTTCTTTAAAGAAATACTGTGTCTCTGTCCAACTTAAGTTGGATGGATTTGCTTGGAACTTGGTTGTGGTGTATGGTCCTTGCTATGCTGAATTTAAATTGGACTTCTTTCCTGAACTTCATGATATCATGGAAACAAGTTCTCTACCAATTTTAATTGGTGGGGATTTTAACCTAGTGAGATATGCGAAGGAAAAGAGTAACGGTAATATCAACAACCAGTGGTTTTTCCTTTTTAATGACTGGATTAATAAATGGTCGTTGATCGAATTGAGAACTTCTAATCGCCTTTTCACTTGGGCTAATAATCATGAGGATTTGATCTTAGCAGCTTTGGATAGGATTTTGGTTTCAGTTGACTGGGAACGAAAATATTCTCTTTCTTCTGTTGTTGCGCTCTCCCGGGCGGTTAGTGATCACACACCCCTGTTACTAGATACGGGGACTAATAGGAGACCTCCCCCGAAGCTTTATCGTTTTGAAAAGTGGTGGATTGGTCAGGATGGTTTTAGTGATCTTGTTCATAAAGTTTGGAATATCAGATGTAATTGTACTACTCCAATTGATATCTGGCAATTCAAACTAAGACTTTTGAGAAAAAATTCGAAAGGGTGGAGTATTAATATTGAATCTGCAAATAAAAAAAGGAAATCAAATCTTATGCAAGAATTTGATATCCTTGATGTGTTTTCGGAAGAGAACCGAATTTTTGAAGAGGAGAGAATGAGAATGCGACAAATTAGGAATGAGTTAGATGAAATTCTTAAACAAGAAGAGACGAAAGCTTGGCAGCGGTCTAGAGATAGACGTATCACGGAAGTTGATAGAAATACTGCTTTTTTCCATGCAGTTGCTAATCAGAGAAAAAGGAAAAAAAAGTTAGCTGTTCTTGATGGTCCAGATGGCCCTGTGGAAGATACCGATGGCATGCTTAAGCTTGCTGTTGGTTTTTATAAAAACCTTTTTGGGGCGGAGAACAGACCTAACATTTCCTTTGGTCCAGGGTTGTGGGATCCTCAGGACATGCTTACTGAGGAGGAACGAATAATGCTTGAGAGTCCGTTTTCTGAAAAAGAAATACATGAGGCTATCATGGGTTCATATGCGGCAGGTGCCCCGGGTCCTAACGGTTTTTCCTTTTTATTTTACCAATTTTTTTGGCATATAATAAAGGATGATTTCATGGCGTTGGTTAGGGATTTTGAAAATGGCACTTTGGATGTTGCTAGACTTAATTACTCTATAATTACTCTTATCCCTAAAGAAGCTGATGCTATAGAGACCTTAGAAAATTCAGACCAGTTAGTTTGGGGAACTGCAGCTTAAAAATCATCACTAAAGCTATGACTAACAGGATTGCTCCTGTTGGTGATAGGATCAATTCTAAGAATCAGACGGCTTTCATTAAAAATCATTTTATTCTAGAAAGTGTAGTGGCTGCCCATGAGGTTATTCATGAGGTCCATTCGAAAAAGCTATCTGGTCTGGTTTTAAAACTCGACTATGAGAAGGCTTATGATAGGATCGATTGGAGTTTCCTTGACATGATGCTTGAATCCAGAGGCTTTGGTCCTGTCTGGAGAGAGAGAATCAAGGCTATCCTTGTGTGTGGATCTTTCTGTGTTAGAATGAATGATGTCAATAGTAGTTATTTTGTAGCCGGAAAAGGTCTTAAGCAGGGTGATCCTCTTTCTCCTATCTTGTTTAATTTGGTTGGAGATGTGTTTACTAAGATGTTAACAAAAGCGGCTAATGCTCATCTTATCCAGGGGCTTATGAGTCCAGTTATTCTGGGTGGTGTCATCAGCCTCCAGTACGCTGATGATACCATCTTATTCTTAGAAAAAGATATTGACATGGCTAGAAACCTGAAGTGGATTCTGACTTGCTTTGAGCAAATGTCTGGGATGCGTGTTAACTATCATAAGAGCGACCTCATACCAATTATTGTTGATCCTGATGAGGCTAACCTCTTTTCTCAGGTTTTTGGTTGTAAGGTTGGAGTTTTTCCTTTTGTTTATTTGGGGGTACCCCTTCATTATACTAAGTTAAGGAGGGAAGATTTGCAGCCGATAATTGATAAAATCATTAAAAGGATTGCGGGGTGGATGGGTAAACTTCTGTCGTATAAAGCTCGGATTGTTCTGTTGCAAGCATGTGTGGCCAGCATCCCGATGTACCTTTTGTCGATGATTAAGTTTCCCAAGTGGGCTATTAAAGCTATTAACTCCCAAATGTCACATTTCTTTTGGAAAGACACTGATGTCTCCCCTAAGTACCATTTGGTTAATTTTGAAACAATTTGTCAGAAAAAAGAGTATGGTGGTTTAGGTATCTAGAATCTTAGAGAATTTAACCTTTGTTTACTGGCGTCTTGGATTCGGAGATACCAACTAGATAAACATAAAATTTGGAGGCAGATTGTTAAGTATAACCTCACCCCAAATATTCTCAGAGCTAAACCAGTCCGATGTTCTCCTTTTTGGAAAGGAATCATTTGGGCTGCCTCTGCAGCCAATATGGGGTACCGTTGGCAACTAGGTGATGGAAAAAAGATTTTATTTTGGGAAGATATATGGATAGGTCATTGATCACTTGCTACCCTTTTTTGGGAGCTATATATTATTATTAATGAACAGAACTGCACTGTAGCCGAAGCTTGGGATGACACTGACTTAAAGTTTACTTTTAGAAGAACAGTTTCACCACGTGTATACCATAGATGGTTGGAATTGGTGTCCCTGATTGAAAGTGTGCAATTCTCTGAGGAAGAGGATACACATATCTGGATGTTTCATCCGTCAGGGCAATACACGGTTAAGTCGTTTTATGGTGTGATTAACAATCGTGGGGTGGTTCCTGTGCATACGCCGGCTGTCTAGAAGCTGCATATACCCCCCAGGATTCATGTTTTCTTGTGGCTTTTAGCGAATAATAAAATCCTTACGAGGGCTAACCTGAGTAAGAGAAGGCATGTTGATGATGTGACTTGTCTATTTTGTTCTGAAACTGAAGCTGCACATCACTTATTTTTCGATTGTGTGGTTGCCAAACATATGTGGACAGTCATGTCTGATGTTTTAGATAAACCTGTTGGCTGTGACTTCGAATCTATTGCTAGATGGTGGATTAGTGAAGATAAAAACTCTGTGGTTAATATTTTCACTTCTGCCACTCTTTGGGGGATTTGGACAATAAGGAATGACATGTGTTTTCAGGCCCTAAACTGGCCAGGTGTGGGAGAAGTCCTTCGAAGGATTGGAGCCTTTATCAAAAGCTGGAAGATCCTCTGCCTCGACAAGCACTCAAGTCTACTGGATGCAAACCTACAGAAGCTCGACTGCAAGAGAGGAGAGGTACTCAGGATAGCTTGGATGTGAGCATGCTGATGTTGAAGATGGTGCCAGGGGCTTTTGAGAGCTGGAAACAAGAGCGAGCGTGCGAAGCTCTCATCGACAATGCTAAGTTCTGGTGGAAATGTTAGTCAGTTAGCTGCTTGGGGTCGTTTCTGTTAGCTTTATTGCTCCTGAGATGTTTCGGTTGTTCTGTAATCTTTGTAAGACTGTGCTATAAAACCTGTACGCTGCATCACTGAGGTTGCATTAATAAAATGGAACCTGGGGCGGAGCCCTTTATTTCTAAAAAAAAAATTAAAACATCAAATTATATTTATAAATTTTAAAAATCTGAAAAAAAAACTAGAGATAGAAATTTATATTTATGAGTTTGGAAAATCTGAATTTTTCTGGAGTACTAGTGTCAAGTTTGACTAAGCATATAGGAAAAAATGTCAATATCTAAACATACATTTTGTATTATAGATGTTGATATTTTTCTCTATATGATTGGTTAAAAAAAAATTAAGTTTGAACTTGACCAAACCCACTACGCAGAGGGAGTATATGAGTATATATAAGTATGTAAAATCACAACGTGAAATTCTCTCTTTGTATTGCTGCTACAAAGAATTTGGCAGGCCAAAATGTCCACTCGTTAACATGTTACTCCATTTTTTAATAAATATATTACTCTAGTCAATATTAATTATCGCTGATTTTGATCTTTTAGCATTATGGTTAATTTTACTGATGTTCCGCACTTGAACTGACGCTCTTGCCCTTTGCCGACCTGACATGTACTCGGAGGGCCGTGCTCCATCAGAAGATGGAAAGAAAGCAATATGAAAACGAAAACAAAGTGTACTATACTCTCTTGCTATATACACACATGGGTCTTTTACGGAACCTTTTTAGTACTATGCGTGCTAAAAAAAACTTGGCGGCAGAGCACCAGAACTTACATAGCTGCCTAGCTCTGCACAAAAACTCTTACGAAAAGAGGTGGCAAAACCCATCTAGAAAAAAACAGGCCAAAACCAAAGATAAAAACCGGGCGGCTTAGCACATGTGGTACATGCATGCGTGTTCAGTACACAGTTACATGTGCTACATGCGTACGTGTTCGATCAGTACACAGTTAGAACGGCGCTGTAGCGAAGTCTCGCTTGATATTGGGGACGCTGCCACGCAGCTGCTGCCGGTGACGCGCGTCGCGGTGGTGGTCGTCTACGAACGCGTCCGGATCGAACACGTCGTCGTCGTCATCGGAGTCGGCGGGGCTCCTCCCGGCGAGGAGCACCGGCTTGAGACCCTGGGTGAATATCCGGGCGGCGTCCTGTGAGGAGTGCGTGCTGAGCACGTACAGCGCCGCTTCCCTTGCGTAGTTGAGCTCGTGGAGGGAGAGCGTCTTGGGCTCACGCTCCATGGACGCCATCCTCCTTGCTGCAGGTGCAGCGGCCTTGACGACGACCCTCATCGAGATCTCGATCTGCAATGGCGCTTGGAACAGTTTATATACTTACTTGGGTTTATGTAACCACGCAACGTACGTCTCTCTCTTGCTGACTGCTGAGGAGATCGATCGAGCAGAGAGTGGGCGCGTACGTGTATATATACCGCGCCCGGCCAGACGAAGCCAAAGCGCTCACGTCCACCACAACACGTGTCGAGTTCCCGCGCGTCGACTGTGCGCACACGTGGCGGCGCGGCGTTGGAGGGTGGGAACGTACGTACCGGAAGGGGGGAGAAAGAGGCCGGGTCGGACTCGTCCGACCTGACCGATCGTCGTCCGCCCAGCTGACCAATGGGAAACTGCCACGTACAGTACTTTGCACCCGTTCGTTCGAACAGGCTTTGCGGTTGCGCACGTTACGATCAGCTCCGCTAGTTGCCCGGAATCCGTACGTGACGGTGACGTGTGATCCTGTCGGCCGGAATATGCATCGACTGTTGCGCCAACTCGCTAGCACTAATTCACATCTTTCCACTTTCCTCCGTCTCAGGTACACGAGTATACTGTAGATAATAGCCAGCTAATAATCGGAGGCCCGAGCTCCAGGGAAGCTCTTTTTATAATAAATACTCAAAGAAATCATATTTTTTAAGTTTCAAATATCTGGAAAACCCCAATCTTGGATGTAGACAATGATGCATTCTAACAACGAGCCAAAATCTTAACTCAAAATACTTCATATTATTGGCTACACAAAAAATAATACATGTGGGAGAATTGAAATTTTACTCGGCCACAGAGTGTGCTGATCCATGTGAACATACTTGTCCTCGTGGTTAGAAGCAGGGCAGTGTCAGCGACAAGCCGGTCAGGGAGTTAGAGGAGGGTGGCAACAGCGCCCTCGTAGAGGTTTCGAGCGAATCGGTGGTTAAGGGAGAGCACGACTTCAGGGAACTCACTCGCTGATATGAAGGCACGGTCACGCACACACTAACCTTATAAAAACCTCTGAAAGATCCAACGTGTCAGGTCAAATCACCACATGGGTCTCACTATCGATTGGGACTCACACCGAAACAATATTACGTAATTACCTAACTATATTAAGATTGAGCAGATCCGCGGCCTGTCATTCATTTCCTGTAGCTGGGAACAGTACCGCGTGGTACTGTGCCCCGCTCCAGTACCCGCGTGCATCTGCGCCGTCGACCGGCAATCGGACGTCCCAGACGCGACAGGGACCTATCTGCGATTTTGTGAAAGCTCGAGGACTTCCTTGCAAAAACACCGCAGAACTCCACCTTCCTCCTCTCTCATTCTTCGCGCGCGGCCGGAGCTGCCACCGCCGCCGCCGTATGTCCACGCCCATGCGCACCCTCCCGTCCAGATCGAACGCCACACGCGGGACCGCCTCACCTCCCTCTCCATCTTGACGGAAAATCGCGACCTAGGGACCTCGGAGGCGCCCGCGGCGAGGTCTTCTTCCCCGTGACCTTCCGCCGCCGCCGCGCCTTGATTCTTTTAGAGAGTACGCGACTGCGTACCTTATTTGTATAGAAGGCAGAATGTTTACATACCATACCTATTTTGCGAACAAAGTAGGCAGAGGGTAGAAGAGAACTCCAATTACATCGCAAATAAAAAAACTAGACTACTCTCTCACGTCATGATTTGGGCCTCCAACTCCAGTTCGCCTTGCCACACTTAGCAGCCCAACTTCGTCTAGGATCAGGTCAGCCACTCTTTCCGGCCCAAATTGTTGCTGCAAGTTATTGAACGCACGGGCGTTACGTTGCTTCCACAAGTACCAGGCTCATGTGCACACCACTGTATCCCAAATCTGCTTCTTCTTCATGTCTCCCTGTCCCTCGCGCTGCGCCATCCACCAATCCTCCAAAGTATCAGTCGCCATCGGCACCGTTGCATGGATCCCGCCCTTAGTCAAGCAGCGGTGCCACACTTCTCGGGCAAAGACGCACTGGATCTCGATGTGCTCTGCTGTGTCTTCGCTCTGCAAGCAAGTGAAGCAAGGCGAGGTTGCATCCTGCAATCCATGCCTGAAGCGCCGGTCGGAAGTCCAGATCCGATGTTGTAGAGCAAGCCAGGTAAAAATCTTACTCTTTGGGGTTGCCCAGCTCCGCCATATTGGCTCCGCCATTCGATAGACAGCTCCATCCCCATCCCGCATCAAGGCTGTGTATGTCGATTTGACCGAAAATTCGCCTGAGGCAGTCCACGGCCAGCTGAACTTATCGACCCCCTCTACATTCCTCTGAACTCCTGAGATCGCGAGCCACAGCCTGACACAATCCCCGGCCGCCGCATCGAGGATTTCCCCTGCCGCATCTGAGAGCCACTTGAGGTTCGTCAGACCTTGCTGCACCGTCCTATGATTGCGCGTGCGCGTGGGTACCAAGCTCGTTAGGGTTGGTGCAATATCCGCTGCTGAGTTTCCTAGGATCCATCGATCGCGCCAGAACAGGACTAGGGCTCCATCCCCAACTGAAATTCGAACCATGCTGTCGAACACCGCGCGAGCGTCAGAGTTTTGCGCCATGGGTAATCCTTGCCACGGCCTCGCTGGATCAGTTCTTCTAAGCCATTCCCAGCGAACTCGCATTGCCAGGCCGTGCGTCCTCAGATCCTTCACTCCCAGGCCTCCTAGATCGAGAGGTTTGCAGATCGCGGACCACGCCACCAAGCACTGACTGCCATGCGCTTTCTCTTTCGCCGCCCAGAAGAAGCCCTTCATGCTCCACTCGATTTCCTCGATGAGCCAGACTGGTGCTTCTGCAACCAACAGGTGGTGAATTGGCCTGGCTGCGATCACAGCCTTGACAATTGTCAGACGCCCCGGCCGTGCGATCAAGCCTCGCTGCCATGCTGGTACTATCTTGACAGTCGCGTCAAGCATGGTTGCCACTCCGTTCTCGTTAGCGGCCGCAGCGCCAACTGGAGACCTAAGTATTTGATTGGGAACGGGGTAATTCTGCAGTTTAGTGTCTCCTCGACCAGCCGCTCCTCGTCCTGTTGGCCCCGGATCAGTGTGCCCGACGATTTCCTATAGTTCACCACCAACCCTGAAGCTTCGCCAAAGCTCGTCAGAATTTCACGAATCACCACCAAGTCCAGCGTTGCAGGCTTGATGAAAAGCACTACATCGTCCGCAAAGGCAGATATCCGCTGCTGTGGCAAACAGTTGGCAATTGGCGACAGGACCCTCTCATCTACTGCGCAACAGATAATCTTCGTGATCACTTCCATTGTCAACACGAACGCCTTGATTCACCGCCACCAAGCCTCGCTTTGCTCAGCGCCGCCATGGTTCGACTGCCCGCGACGCGCCGCGTCGAACGCACTACACCGTGCCGCCTCTCTCGCCACCGAACGACGGCGCCATCGTCGAAATCGCCGCACAGAGAAGAAGAGGAAGGTCGCCATTGCTGACGCCGTCGGATGACGTCAGCAAGAAAGGGCCCACCTGTCATACTCTCACACTTTTTGTATTTTGTTAATTATTAAATTCCTGCCATGCGGGACCCAACTGTCATACCTTTAATAATAGTTACATAGAAAAAAATTGTTAATTTCATATCTTTGAAACCACAGTTTACAAAAATTTAAACGATATATCAAAAAAAATAAAAAAATTCAAACAAATTTTGTCACGCAATTCCCTCGATTTAAAAAAACAAAAACAAAAAAACTAAATTTTCTTTTCCCACGCTTATAATTTTGACATAAATTTTAAAATTAACATTATATATTCAACCTCACAACAAACATATGTACATATATATATATATGTAGATTTGTATGTAAATTTCTTAATCTTATTTGCAATAAACATCTCAAAAGCAATTATAACACAGTTACCAATCTTAAAAATAAATTAAATTTAAGGCAACAAAATTGGCTAGCTATTCTGTGTACTGAGTTAAATATATTGAATTTCGAGCATATCAAAATATATCAAACATTCGTGTATATTTTTCCTAAGCAACATAACTTCAATATTAAATAAGTAAAAAAACTAACATTTGTTAATTTTCATACCTTCTAAATCGTAATTCAAAATAAAACAACCAATACATCAAAATTTACATAGGTATAAGAACTTTTAAACATTTTTGTCACACAATAAAATACCTAGATTTTCACTCTAAAAAAAAATAAAAAAATAACATTTCTTTTCCCACTTTCATATTTTCGACACAAATTTCAAAACATACACCTAATTACTTAAGTTTATTAAGGCACACCAAATAACAAATGTAATTAATGTACCAAAATGTGCATAAAAATGTACTCCGTCTATTTGTATCAATTTCCTACAAATTTAACAAAATTTTATCCATGTTTATTTAAATTTCTATATAACACAAAAATATACAAAAAAAAAATTAAATCTATCCATCAAAAAACTATGCACAACATATCCAAATGGTCATTAAAAATAAATTACTATTTATGCTATAGAAGGCTCCGGCTTATACCTTCCTTGTAGAAGAAGTATTCCTTGTAACCTAGCGAGCCTCCGGGTATATAAGGAGGAGTTGCTGGACGTAGAAAGGGAGTTCACAAGTTCTAAACCCTAGAACACACGGCGACTCATCATCTCGATCGTCAAACCCTTGTAACACCGAATTCCAATCAATTCCAATCTAGGATAGGCAGGACGTAGGTCTTTACCTCACATTGAGGGGCCAAACCTGGGAAAACATTGTCTTCTTCGTGCCCTGTGATCTTAAGCTCGGAGACGCTTGACTCGCGCAAATCCCCACGCCTACGAAGTCATCTCCATGACATCTATCGAGATTACCCCACGACAGTTGGCGCCCACCGTGGGGCCCACGGTCAAAAGCGTCACATTCCACGCTGGATCCATGCCAGGGGTGGAGAACCTCGTCACCGGCCAAGTGAAGATGATCGATGGCATCCCACTAATCGATGATTCAGAGTGGGGGCCGGAAGCAGATTACGTGCAGACTGGTCATGTCATCCCGTTCGGTGATTTCCACATCTTCATTGGGTATATCGCCAACTCGCCGAGATCGGGATACAACAACGACTCGGAAGAGGGAGGATCCGAGGGAAGCATGAACTCGCAGGATTTTGGGTCCATTATGCCCATCTCTGAAGAGGACTACATGGAGTATGCCTTGGAGAACGCTTCGATGTCAGATCTGGAGGAGATACCCACCGGGATCTACATGGCTGGAGAGTCAAGCACGTCAGGAACTGCAAGAGAAGTCGAAAGGCCCGTACCCATCAGCAACCCGTTGCTCATTCCTGTATCAGCAGCAAACGCTGCTGTACGAGCGACGGAGATTGAAGCCGCCAGGACCGAGCTCCTACAGGAAGTACAGAGGATGGAAGAGGAGCGCGATCGACTCGCTCGAAAGAACCAAAGACTCCAACAGGAGCGCCAGCAAATGACGACTGACGCCACACAGGGCGGAGCAGCTAATCCACCAATGCCAGTTCGCGCGACTTACCCTACGGTGGAATTCCCACTCACTCCTGGCATGCGCGACCCATTGGCGGCAGGAGCCACAGCATAAGGGCAGCCCATCACCAAAGAGGATAGGTCACCACCAGCGCAGCAACCTAGAAGGTTTCACACCCCGCAAGGGCATTACCCTAGCCCAACGGATAACGTATACGCTGCGACGGGAATCTTGGCTCAGATGATGCCAGCTGGGGATAGCTCGGTTGATGCTGAAGCACGACGTGCAATAGATATGCTGAGCACCGCCGTAGTACAACAAGCCAACATGGCAAGCCGCGGAAGGCCGGCACAGTCAGCCTCGAATAATAACAGACAGAGGCGGAAAGAAGTGTCCATAGCAGACCTCCAACTAACAACCCTAGCATAGCGCAACATCAGCCGCAAGTCGATACGCCGAACAGGGCGGAAGTCACAACAGCCCGGGCAGCCGCGATTGAAGAGCAGCCGCGGCCCGCAGAAGTTACACGGCCAACCAAAGCCTCAACAGCCATGTCTTCGTGACTCAAGGGGCCAGTATGTTTCGGGGAGAGGATCAGGTCAGAACCTTTCCCAGAAGATTTTAAGGGGCCAAGCAAGGTGGCAAACTACAATGCAAGCATGGACCCTACCACGTGGCTGAACAACTATGAGATGGGCATGAGCATCTTGAATGCCTCGGAGGAGATATGTGCAAGATATCTGAATATGATGTTGGAAGGTGCGGCTCATATATGGTTACAAAATCTGCCCCCCAACACCATACACACTTGGGACGAGATGAAGAAAGTATTCATCAAAAATTTCCAAGGAACATGTAAACGACTCTGCACCATTGAAGACCTAGAAAGATGTGTCCAAAAGGAAGGAGAATCAAGCCGTCACTGGATGAAGCGAGTCGCGGAAGTAATTCATTCATCGGATAATATACCAGCTAGCTCCGCGGTGCTAGTTGATACGTCTCAAATGTATCTATAATTTTTGATGTTCCATGCTTGTTTTATACCAATTGCTACATGTTTTGCATCTACTTCATATCACTTTTATACATTTTTTGGGACTAACCTATTAACAAGATGACGAAGTGCCAGTTCCTGTTTTCTGCTGTTTTTGTATTCCAGAAAAGCTAGTCTGGAAATATTCTCGGAATTGGACGAAACTACACGGGGGTCCCTATTTTTCCAGAACAAGCCTGACGGAGCAAAGGAGTAGCAGAGGAGGGCCACGTGGGCCCCACACGTGGCCAGGGCGCGGGCCCCCTCTGTCACGCCCAGGGTGCGTGTGGGCCCCATGGAGGCCTCCAGCCGCCGCCCTTTCGCCTACTTATTCCCCCCGACGCGAAAACCCTAAGTACCCGAGCAAAAATCCACAAAAAGTTTCAGAGACGCCGCCGCCGTCAACCCTAGCTCGGGAGGGTTCAGAACCTCTTCCCGGCACCCTGCCGGAGAGGGGAATCGTCACCGGAGGCTTCTACATCGCCATGCCTGCCTCCGGAGTGATGCGTGAGTAGTTCATCCTTGGACTACGGGTCCATAGCAGTAGCTAGATGGTTGTCTCTCCACTTTGTGCCATCATGTTTAGATCTTGTGAGCTGCCCTACATGATCAAGATCATATTATTGTAATGCTACATGTTGTGTTTGCTGGGATCTGATGAATATTGAATACTATGTCAAGTTGATTATCAATTTATCTTATATGTTATTTAAGATCTTGCATGCTTTCCGTTACTCGTAGATGCTTTGGACAAGTAGATGCTTGTAACTCCAAGAGAGAGTATTTATGCTAGATAGTGGGTTCATGCCTCCATTTAACCTGGACAGTGACAGAAAGTTCTAAAGTTGCGGATGTGCTGTTGCCACTAGGGATAACCTAACGATGCTATGTCCACCGGCATATGTGTTTGTTTACATTACGCGCTTAATGCAATTATCCGTTGCTTGCAACTTAATACCAACGGGGGACTCGGATGACAACCCGGCGGTGGATTATTA
The DNA here is from genome assembly GCA_947311845.1 of Poa pratensis. Classification (NCBI taxonomy): domain Eukaryota; kingdom Viridiplantae; phylum Streptophyta; class Magnoliopsida; order Poales; family Poaceae; genus Poa; species Poa pratensis. The sequence goes on along the minus strand of CAMZMU010000072.1, from coordinate 26,901,845 downwards.
GTCATAGATGCTGTTCGATAACGGTCTATATATCTTGTCGTAATGCCCAATTAAATATCATAGTAGTCACCATGTCATATATATGCATTGTCATGCGCTCAATATTTTGTCAATTGCCCAGCTGTAATTTGTTCACCCAGCATGTTAGTTATCTTTTATGGAGAGACACCACTAGTGAACTGTGGACCCCGGTCCATTCTTTTACACTGATTAAACAACCACAAACAGCAAACTGTTCCTTTTTCATTCTCTGCAATTTAATACTCATTTTCCACACGAGACGTTTAATCCTTTGTTTTCAGCAAGCCGGTGAGATTGACAACCTCACTGTTTCGTTGGGCAAAGTACTTTGATTGTGTTGTGTGCAGATTCCACGTTGGTGATCGTATTGCGCCGTGCGACCCACCAACAACCTTCTGAAGAGTTGCTGCTCCTACTGGTTCGATAACCTTGGTTTATTTCTGAGGGAAAACTTGCTGCTGAACTGCATCATACCTTCCTCTTGGGGTCTCCCAACGAGTGTGTGATTCACGCCATCACTAGTGCTTGAAAAGAATTGCAAATTTGAGCCGCTCATCCATAAATTAGGACGCATGAAAGACAAGGTCAAGAACATGGGCGAATTGATGGACGCGGCTAATAGGTACGCCAGTTCAGACAAAACCAAGGACGCCTCCGACGGGGAAGTGGAAGCTAGCAATACCAAGGGCAAGAAAGATGGCGGCAGGAGTCACCATCAAAACAACGCCAATAATGGTAACAAGAGGAAGGGAGATGAGAAAGGCTCCGGACTCGTCGCCAATACCAATGATAGGTCCAAAGGCTATCGGGGAAGGAATCGCCACAGGGGCTCTCGTCTAATCAATTTAGAAGAAGTCTTTAACCGGCCATGTGATCTCCACACGGGAAGTAACGGGCAACCTGCGGACCATACAAAGGCGCAGTGTAACTTCTACAAAAGGTGGAAGGATGGAAGCCAGCCCAACGGAGGAAACGAGGGGGGCCGCAATGGAGAGAATCGCGTCAATGCGACAAAAAACACAGCCCCTGGACAGAACAGTGCGAATCACCCCAGACAAGGGGGACAGTACCACATTATAGTCACCAATATCTCCAAGCGGGAAGAAAAACTAAACCGCAGAAGTCAGCAGGTCAACGCCGTGGTCCCGGCGGCTCCCCAACGCCTTAGATGGTCTGATCACCCAATAACCTGGAGCCAGGAAGATCATCCGCCACAGGTCAGAGAACCAGGGAAACTTGCATTAGTTGTAGCTCCCTATATAGCCGGGTACAAGTTGACCAAGGTACTCATGGACGGAGGAAGCAGCATAAACATAATGTACTACGACACCTTCAAGCGCCTAGGACTCTTGGATTCAAGCCTGCAGCATACAACAACCGTTTTTCATGGGATTGTTCCAGGAAAATCAGCTCAACCAGTGGGAAAGATAACTTTGGAAGTAACCTTTGGAATACCAGACAACTTTCGAAGCGAGTTCATATGCTTCGAAGTGGTAAACTTCCAGAGCCCATATCATGCCCTTTTTGGACGAACAGCATTCTCCAGATTTATGGCCAGACCTTGCTACGTCTACTTACAACTGAAGATTCCAGGGCCCAAAGGGGTCATTACAGTGCATGGGGATAGAGAAAAGGCAATTGAATGCGAGGAGGGAGACGCGGCTTTCGCATAATCAGCTTGCGCAGCAGAAGAGCTCAAGGCATATAAGTCGCAGGTCGACCCTAATAACATGAGCGTGGTAAGAACACCAGCAGCTGAGCCGCAAATCAAATTCAAAGCGGCACAAGATACAAAACAGATAGACCTTGTACCGGGAGATCCATCCAAGCTAGCGAGCATTGGGCACACATGGAGGAAGAGCAAGAGCAAGCCCTAGTTGCTTTTCTTAGAGAAAACAAAGATATCTTCGCATGGAAGCCATCAGACATGCCAGGGGTACCGCGAGCACTCGCAGAGCACAACCTCAACGTGGATCCTATGGCTAAGCCGGTGAAACAACCATTACGCCGCTTCCATGACAATAGGAGAAAGGCAATAGGAGAAGAAATAGCCCAGCTATTAGCCGCAGGATTTATCACAGAAGTATTTCACCCTAAGTGGGTGGCAAATCTCGTCCTGGTTATGAAGAAGAACGGAACATGGCGCATGTGCATTGACTACACAAGTCTCAACAAGGCGTGCCCAAAAGACCCGTTCGCCTTACCAAGGATCGATCAGGTGATTGACTCAACTGCCGGATGTGAGCTGCTATGCTTCATGGACACCTACTCGGGTTATCATCAGATAAAGATGAAGAAAGAAGATCAGGAAAAGACATCCTTCATCATACCATTTGGAGCTTTCTCTTATGTCAGCATGCCCTTTGGGCTAAAGAACGCATGTGCGAATTACCAAAGATGCATACAGAATTGCCTTCATGAGCAAATAGGCCGCAACGTGCATGCTTATGTGGACGATATCGTGGTCAAATCGCAAAAAGGGAAGGATCTAATCACTGACCTAGAGGAGACCTTCGCTAATCTGAGAAGATACAACATGAAGCTTAACCCGACTAAATGCGTTTTCGGGGTGCCAGCAGGAAAACACCTAGGGTTTATTGTGTCAGAAAGAGGCATACAGGCTAATCCAGAAAAGATAAGAGCCGTCACAGAGCTCAAGAAGCTGGAGAACCTCAAAGACGTACAGCGGCTCACATGATGTGTCGCGACTTTAAGCCGTTTCGTATCAAGACTGGGAGAAAAGGCTCTACCGTTGTACAGGCTACTAAAGAAATCAGACACCTTCGTGTGGAACAGCGAGGCGGATGAAGCCCTTACGGCCTTGAAAACCCAATTAACAAATGCACCGGTACTCGCGGCTCCTAAAGACAAAGAACCTATGTTGCTCTATCGCTGCAAATTCACGAGCAGTCAGCGCGGTTGTAGTCGTGGAAAGACAGGAGCCAGAAAAGGAACATCCAGTCCAAAGGCCAGCATACTATGTCAGCGAAGTACTCACAGCTTCCAAACAACGATACCCTCAGTGGCAGAAACTAGTGTTTGGGTTGTTCATGGTGAGTCGCAAGCTAAAGCATTATTTTCAAGAACATTCAATAATGGTGGTTAGCGAGGCACCATTGGCAGACATCATCCGTAACTGTGAAGCCACAGGACGGGTAGCCAAATGGGCAATAGAACTGGGGCCATACCACATCAATTATGAGCCGCGAACAACAATTAATTCGCAAGCCTTGGTAGATTTCATCAACGACTGGACAGAAATCCAGTCAGTTCCCAGCACTCAGGATGCAAAGTACTGGGTCATGCATTATGACGGATCTAGACAGCTGCAAGGATCGGGAGCAGGAGTAGTATTGACATCACCCAAGGGAGACAAGCTGAGATACGTACTCCAAATACACTTTAACTGCACAAATAATGTGGCAGAATATGAGGCGCTACTCCACGGACTCCGCATAGGAAAAGAGATGAATATAACTCGCATACGTTGCTTTGGAGACTCAGACTTGGTGGCACAGCAGGTGTCTGGTACATGGGATAGCAGTGATGCTAACATGGCGGCCTATAGAAAAGAAGTGGATCAGATCGCAGGACATTTTGCTGGATTCCAAGTTGAGCATATTGATAGAAGGCAAAATGAAGCAGCAGACGCCCTGTCTCGTATAGGATCCAACAGGCAGCCAGTGCCTCCTAATGTCTTCCTAGACGCACTGCATAATCCATCAGTAAAGCCTCCCACCGAGTTGGAACTTGCTGATTGTTACGGCTTTGCATGTACCACCAGAATGGACAGCGCCTTACATGGCTTACCTGGCTTGCAGAGAGCTCCCAGAAGACGAGGTAGAAGCTCGGAAAATAACATGCCGGTCCAAGGCCTATACAATCATCAACAACGAGCTATGCAAAAGAAGTATCTCAGGCACATTTCAAAGATGCGTGTCGCCAGAAGAAGGACGAAAGATCTTGAACGAAATTCATGTAGGCGACTATGGCTATCATGCTTCGTCCAGATCTTTGGTGGCAAAGGCGTTCAGACATGGCATTTTCTGGCTCACGACGTTAGCGGATGCCGAACAGATTGTCAAAACATGTGACGGATGCCAAAGATATGCTCGGCAAGATCACATGCCGGCTCAAGCCTTGCGCACAATACCTATTACATGGCCGTTTGCGGTCTGGGGCTTCGACATGGTAGGACCCTTTAAACGGTCTTCTAATGGAAAAACTCACCTCTTAGTCACAGTGGATAAGTTCATGATGTTAACGCACGCTTCTATTCTTGTAGACAGTGTTGGGCCTCCAAGTGCAGAGGTTTGTAGAACAGCAGCAAGTTTCCCTCAAGTGAATCACCCAAGATTTATCGAACTCAGGGAGGTAGAGGTCAAATATATCCCTCTCAAGCAACCCTGCAATTAAGATACAAGAAGTCTCTTGTGTCCCCAACACACCTAATACACTTGTCAGATGTATAGGTGCACTAGTTCGGCGAAGAGATATTAAAATATAAGTGATATGGATGATTATAAATGGTAATTGCAATCTGAAATAAAAATGGCAGCAACCAAACATGTAGCAGAACTGGTTGTAAACGGTGTTTCAATGCTTAGAAACAAGGCCTAGGGATCATACTTTCACTAGTGGACACTCTCAACAATAATAATATAATTGAATATATAGATATTTCCTCTTCACTATGCTACTCTGAGTTATTCTCTCGTTGGATAACGAACATCAATCCACCGCATAGGGCTATTAAAGCGCACCTTAAAGTCGCATTCCACATCTAAGGAACCCCACACTGTCAACTTGAGCGCCCTAAACAGTACTAGATAAACACCGCAATTTCATAGAGACATCCAACGCAAATAATAACTCATGATAAGTATTCCTGTTATCTTTAGCCTAAGAGCCACACACGGGGCGCACACTGTCAACTTCGCACCGTGGGACAAAGGTGACTCCGGAGATTACATTAATAAAACCACTTGAGTAGCATATAAGATAATGAAGAGTAACATCTATGGATTCAACTAGATTACAAAGCTTATGATCACATAAAGATCACACCATGTGAGAGAGAGATAAACCACATAGCTACCGGTAGAGCCCTCAGCCTCGAGGGAGAACTACTCCCTCCTCATCATGGGAGGCAGCAATGGCGATGATGGAGGCGGTGGCATCGATGGAGATGGCTCCGGGGGCAATTCCCCGTCCCGGCAAGGTGCCAAAACAGAGACTTCTGCCCCCCGAATTAGGGTTTTTAGTGGCAGCGGAGCTCTGAAACTTTTCTGGGGAAATCGTCGAATGTTCTGTGAGTTTTAGGTCAGGGGTAATATATAGTCCAAAGGGCGTCGTGAGGCGGTGCACGAGGAGGCGACACCACCCCTCGGCGCCAGTGGGCCCTTGGCCGCGCCGAGCCCACGTGTGGGGCCCTCGTGGCTCCATTTCGTCTCCCCTTCGGACTCCAGGTGTCTTCTGATAAAATAGGGGCCTCCGTAAATTTTCGTCCAATTCGGAGAATATTTCCAGACTAGTTTTTCTGGAATACAAAAACAACAGAAAACAGGAACTGGCGCTTCGGCATCTTGTTAATAGGTTAGTCCCAAAAAATGTATAAAAGTGACATAAAGTAGATGCAAAACATGTAGCAATTGGTATAACTAGAACGATACCCCGCGCGTTGCAGCGGGTATCTCTTAAGAAACCTAGTAAAACATATAAAATCCTGAAGTTGACTATACAAATGCAAAATTTAGTTGATCATAACAGTTGAGAGGCTAAATTTAATTTAATAGACATCGAATGTATGAGTATTTCATATTTAAAAGTTCTTTATGATTCAGGGGTGTGCCTGGTTGATGCTGATTGATGTAGATAAAGTGAAATTAGCAAGTTGAAGAAAAGTGATGATGTGGATGGCTTGCATGAAGATGCCATGCAAATCGCCGCATAATGTGTCTAAAAACTCTTTGATCGGTTACATGTAGAAAAGCACATAATATCAAATAATACTTCTATGATTTTCATTATTGAAAATCTTGGAAAAAAATCACTTGATTGTCATAATTGATTTCGGTGTTCCACTTGCACATTATTTAATTATGGAATTGCATATCCGGATGTTGCGATTTTCTCGTTCAAATGGTAAAAAAATATGATATGATGTAGACAACTTGATGGCCAAAGAAAAGGATGGTGTGGATGCTTGCATGTAGATGTAGACAATAAGTAATGATGTTAGTGGGATGATGTGGACAATTGATTGGCTAATAGAGAAAGTGATGTGGATGGCTTGCATGTTAAGATAAAAAAATATTAATTGCACTTAGTGGGGTTTTGCTTTATAAGAAGTATAGATATTAGCATGGAACATAAAAAAATATAGATACGTTTGAGACGTATCAGCATCCCCAAGCTTAGTTCCTACTCGTACTCGAGTAGGTAAACGATAAAAATAAAATAATTTTTGAAGTGACATGCTACCATCATAATCTTGATCAAATAGTATTGTAAGGCACATGTGAATGAATGAAGTGAACCAAGTCAATGGTCTATAGTTTGCTACCAAATAGATAATGAGTAAACAATGAATCACACAAGCTAAACGTTTTCCTGAATAGTACTTTGGAGACAAGCATCAAACAGTTTTGCATAAGAGTTAACTCATAAAGCAACAGTTTCTAATAAAAGGTATTTAATCAACACAAAGTAAGAATTAAGTTTCAGCATTTGCTTCAACTTTCAACATATTTATCTCATGGATATTATCAACACAAAGTAGTATAACAAGCCCAATACGTAGCATATAACAAATGTTGTAACAAAGTTGACACTAGTGTTTGCTTGTGGAAGACAGAAAGAATAGGAAAATTGACTCAACATAAAAGTAAAAGAAAGGCCCTTCGCAGAGGGAAGCAGGGATTAAGTCATGTGCTAGAGCTTTTAGGTTTTTGAAAGCATATAGAGATTGCATAAAATATTTGATACTCCTCCCAACCTTGCTAACACAAGCCATGGCTAACCGAATCCTCGGGTGCATCAATCACATACCATGGAGGAGTATCTATTTTTGAGAGGTGTTTGCTAATTGTCAACGAATGGTAGTGGGTGAGAACAGTATTCTACCTGTCAAACGGACTTTTAAGAGCGGATCCCATGAAGGACGTTATTTCTACCAGCAAGGCAGATCATCCCTCTTTCTCTTTGGTTTACACACGCAGGTATTTCACTATTTGTCATTGCTTACTGATGAATCAGGGCAAAAGTGTGAAGAGAATTAATGGTTAAAGTTGTAATTAATTGGGACTGGGCACCCCGTTGCCAGCTCTTTTTGCAAAATTAGAGGATAAGCGGATGTATATGCCGCTAGTCCAGGTGTAAAAGTCCATTTGACAAATAGAATAAAGAATAACCACATTAATTCCTCATGAGCTAGTAAACATTGACATGAAAAGGGAATAATAACATTTTGAATAATTTAAAGGTAGCACATGAAAAATTTACTTGGAGTGGCAAGGAAATACCACATATAGGTAGTTATGGTGGACACAAATGGCATGGATTTTGGCTCAAGGATTTGAATGCATGAGAAGCATTCCCTCTCAGTACAGAGTTTAGGCTAGCAAGGTTTATGTAAGCAAACAAGAATATCAACCCGTACACCAAGTTTTATATGACAAACATATTGCAAACGTTATAAGACTTCATACCGTCTTCCTTGTTAACCAAACTCTGTTATTAGAAAATATCTAGACCTTAGAGATACCACCGATGCAAACCAAATTTTCAACAAGCTTTACGGTAGTTCTTCACTAATAGGCTTAACTCATGTGATGCACAAATTTAATCATGATCTACTTGTTAACTCAAAACAATTGACAAGCATCAAGTTATCCAAATTAGTTATCTACAAGATTAAGCAAGTTTTTCCTTATACCAATTATCACATGCAACATTTTCTGAACCAACCAAACACCAATCAATTTATTTAATCAACTCTCCAAACAAATATAAGTGAAGTAAGAGAGTACTTTCTACAAAAGAAAGCTAATAGCTCTGACAAGAGATACATGAAAACAAGAGCTAAAAGCCGAACAACGCTAGATATGAATACTCAACAAATATAAGTGAAGAAAAGGAGTATTCTCATGAAAAAGCGGAGCGTGTCACTCTCCCAATCAAGAATGCTAGGGTCCAGTCAAGCTTTATTGAAAATAAAAGTGCTATACTGAAAATAAAAGCACACAGACGCTCCAAGAAAAGCATATATGATGTGAAAGAATTAAAATATAGTTTCACTAGAGATGACCTGATAATTTTGCCGATGAAGAAGGGGATGACTTGGGCATCCCAATCTTAGACGCTTAAGCTCTTCACTCTTCTTGATCCTATTATATCATCCTTCTCTCTTGACCCTTGAAAACTTCCGTCACACCAAACTCAAAGCAAATCTCATTAGAGGGTTAGTGCATAATCAAAAATTCACATGTTCTATAATGACGCAATATGACTTGTTGCTTTAAACATTAGCTACTGCCACTGATGTTATGTGAAGCTCTTCCACCAAAAAAAGAATTTCACTCAACACTAGTAAAAGAGAGAATGTAAAATAAAAAGCATAATCTGTCAAAAATAGAACAGTCCACAAAGACGAATTTTTTCAAGGCACTTACAACGCTTAGATCGAAAAACTTTGAACTAATGAAAGATTCAGACATTCATAAAGATTACGCACAACAAAATTCAGATTTAATTAACAATCTGGTGATTTTAGGAATTTCGTACAGTGAACAGCAAAAATCTGTTTCTACGCAGCAATCAAAATTAAGCATCATCTTAACATTAGAGGCTACTCTTGGCACAACAATGCGAAAAAGTAAAGATAGAAAGGAGTTGCTACAGAAGTAGACAAGCTCCTTGACTCAATAAAAATAAAATTGCAGAAAATAAAAATAATGGGTTGCCTCCCATAAGCGTTTTTCTTTAACGCCTTTTAGCTAGGCATAGTGATTTTTATGATGCTCACATAAAGATGAGAGTTGAAACATAAAAGAGAGCATCAAGAAGCATATATAAAACATGTTTAAATTAAACACTCTTCCTATGCATAGGAGTCTTGTAATAGAATAAATAACTGAAGCACAAAGTAACTAGCATAGGAAGGCAAAACAAGTGCAACATCAAAACTTTCAACATAAAGAGAGGAGACTTAATATTATTGTGATATATGAAATCGTGTCTCCCTCTCTCATAAGGACCAGTAGGTATTAAAGTACCCAGCAAATAAAAGCAAATCAAGAGAAAGCTCAAAACATTCATCATAAAGAGAAGAAATTTAGTAACATGAAGATTTCTATACCCATATTTTCCTCTCTCAAAATAATTTTCAGTGGCATCATGAATAAACTCAACAATATAGCTATCACCTAAAGCATTCTTATCATGATCCATAAGCATAATAATATCATTACTCTCCACATAAGCATAATCAATTTTATTAGTAACAGTGGGAGTAAAAATATCACATCCATCATTGTAATCATCATAAATTGGAGGCATAGAATAATCATAATGAATTTTATCCTCAATAGTAGATGGACTGAAAATATCATATTCATCATTGTAAACATCATATATAGGAGGTATATCATAATCAACATAAACTATATCCTCAATAGTAGGTGGACTGAAAATATCACAATGATTATAATCATCTGTAGCAAAAGGATTTTCAAAAACTTCACTAGGAGGAGAGGTCTCAAATATATAATCATTTGTAGCAAAAGTATTTTCAAAACCTCAACCTCCCCAAGCTTAGAGCTTTGCATAGCATTAGCAATAATGGTATTCAAAGAATTCATAGATATAACATTGCTACCATCACGCAAATAATTTTCCATAGGTTTTTTAATTTTCTCTTCAAAAGCATCATGTCCTAATTCAAGATAAATTTCATAGAGCTCTCTAATTTTGTTGTTGTTTTCCATTAAGCCTAACTAGTGAAATAAAAACAAGAAACAAAATATATAATTGTAGAATCTAAAGGAAATACCTTCGAGCACTCACACATCAGCAACAGTGCTAGAAAATAGCTAAGTAGCTGGAGGATGTGAGTACCTTTTACCTTACCTCCCCGGCAACGGCGCCAGAAAATAGCTTGATGTCTACGCACGCTTCTATTCTTGTAGACAGTGTTGGGCCTCCAAGTGCAGAGGTTTGTAGAACAGCAGCAAGTTTCCCTCAAGTGAATCACCCAAGATTTATCGAACTCAGGGAGGTAGAGGTCAAAGATATCCCTCTCAAGCAACCCTGTAATTAAGATACAAGAAGTCTCTTGTGTCCCTAACACACCTAATACACTTGTCAGATGTATAGGTGCACTAGTTCGGCGAAGAGATATTAAAATACAAGTGATATGGATGATTATAAAATGGTAATTGCAATCTGAAATAAAAATGGCAGCAACCAAACATGTAGCAGAACTGGTTGTAAACGGTGTTTCAATGCTTAGAAACAAGGCCTAGGGGTCATACTTTCACTAGTGGACACTCTCAACAATAATAATATAATTGAATACATAGATATTTCCTCTTCACTATGCTACTCCGAGTTATTCTCTCGTTGGATAACGAACACCAATCCACCGCGTAGGGCTATAAAAGCACACCTTAAAGTCGCATTCCACATCTAGGGAACCCCACACTGTCAACTTGAGCGCCCTAAATAGTACTAGACAAACACCGCAATTTCATAGAGACATCCAACGCAAATAATAACTCATGATAAGTATTCCTGTTATCTTTAGCCTAAGAGCCACACACGGGCGCACACTGTCAACTTCGCACCGTGGGACAAAGGTGACTCCGGAGATTACATTAATAAAACCACTTGAGTAGCATATAAGAAAATGAAGAGTAACATCTATGGATTCAACTAGATTACAAAGCTCATGATCACATAAAGATCACACCATGGGAGAGAGAGATAAACCACATAGCTACTGGTAGAGCCCTCGGCCTCGAGGGAGAACTACTCCCTCCTCATCGTGGGAGGCAGCAACGGCGATGATGGAGGCGGTGGCTGATACATCCAAAACGTATCTACTTTTCCGAACACTTTTGCTATTGTTTTTCCTCTAATTTGTGTGATTTGAATGCAACTAACACGGACTAACGCTGTTTTCAGCAGAATTGCCTTGGTGTCTCGTTTTTGTGCAGAAAGTCAAAGTTTTAGGAAAATTCCAGAAAAATTCCAGAAATTCTATTTTTCCAGAAGACCCACGGAGCCAGAAGACGAAGCGAGGAGGGTGCACAGGGGCGCCCAGGGGTGGTGTGGCCACCCTGTGTGGCCCCCACGCTCCCCTTTGGACTACTTAAAGCCTCTGACCTAAAAACTTCGGGGGATCGACGCTTTTTCCAAAAACTTCCAGAGCTCCGCCGCCATCGAAAACCCTATTTCGGGGATCAGAAACTCCGTTCTGGCACCCTGCCGGGACGGGGAATTGGAGGAGATCATCGCCATCATCATCACCGCCACCTCTCCATCGACCATCCATGACTCCCCCATCCATGTGTGAGTAATTCCCCGCTGTAGGCTGAGGGGATGGTAGGGATTGGATGAGATCATTCATGTAATAGTTGTGAGATTTGTTAGGGCATGGTGCCTAGTATCCATCGGTAGTACTTATGTCATTGTTGCAACTTATTATGCTTAATGCTTGTCACTTAGGGCCCGAGTGCCATGATCTCAGATCTGAACATGTTATTGAATCATGATGATAATTATTGTTTTGGATCATATCTATAAGTTGTATACACACGTCACTGTCCGGAACCCGAGGCCCCAAAGTGACAGAAATTGGGATAACCGGAGGGGATGGTTGCGACGTGAGGATCACATGTGTTCACGGAGTGTTAATGCTTTGCTCCGGTGCTTTATTAAAAGGAGCACCTTAATTACCAGTAGTTTCCCTTGAGGCCCCGCTGCAAACGGGCTGGTAGGACAAAAGATGTTGTGCAAGTTTCTCATTGCGAGCACGTACGACTAAATACGGAACACATGCTATGATTGATTATTACTTGGATACCTTATTATTTATCTGCAATTGCCCTATGTATGACTATTTCATGAATTATCTTATCCATGCAACGCCCGTTCATCCATCCCTATGCCTACAGTATTTTAATCCTGCTGTCTACTGCAATTATTACTGCTGTCTTTATTTTACTGCTGCTATTATTTCACTACTGCTACTGTCATAAAACTGTTGCTACTGATAAACTGTGTCGAGCAAGTCTACTTCCAGGTGCAGCTGAACTGACAAATCATCTGTCAAGGCTTATAAATATTCTTTGGCTCCCCTTGTGTCGAATCAATAAATTTGGGTTTTACTTCCCTCGAAGACTGTTGCGATCCCCTATACTTGTGGGTCATCAAGACTATTTTCTGGCGCCGTTGCCGGGGAGCATAGCTCTATTTATAAGCTCACCAGGGAGTCATACTGCTCGCTGCAATTCATTCATCATGGGTAAACCTCGTGATGATAAGGTTCGCATATTGCCATCCACTACAAGGAGAGGTACAACTCTGAACACTTCTGCTGCTCTTGATTCACCGTCTGTTATAAGTCAACTTGTCACACCACCACATGCACATGCTTCACGTGCTGCTACTTCTGCTGAATCTGAGAATGTTTCTGATGAATTTGATGATGCTTCTACTGTGCTTGATGAAAGAGGTTCACTAGGTCCTTTTCTAGATGCTACAATTGCTAAATCTAAACAACTTGAAAATACTGAAACACCTAATGAAACTCCTGTTACACCTGCTTATTCACCTGAAACGAGAGAAACTACTAGTGATGATCTTGAGGAAACTTATGTTGAACTTGATGATGACTTTATTGATGAATGCATGAATTGTGATACCTCTAAAGATGTTAATGCTATTAAAAATCTTCTTCAAAGACGTGCTGTCAACTATAAACTTTCTCCTGATGCTAAATTCGCTACATCTCCCATAAATATAAAAGATAAAGATTATGATTTCTCTGTGGACTTGTCTTTTATAACTATTGCTGAGAAAGAACCTTTTCGAGGAACTGAAAATGAAAGTGCTGTAGAACATATGAACACTCTCTCTACTCTGAGTAGTTTGTTTTCTGATGATATTAAGAAACGCAGTTACTTTGTTACTAAAATTTTCCCTTTCTCATTGAAAGATGAAGCTAAAACTTGGTTTAATGATTTATCTCCTGGATCTATTGAGAGCCCGATGGGTTTAGTCAATGCTTTCTTTCAGAAATATTTTCCTGCTAGTGCTCAACATGCTGCTTTACAGAAAATCTTTAACTTTAAGCAAAATGAGGGAGAGAAAATGCCTGAATCTTGGGCAAGGTTTTGTTCTTTACTTAGAGCTCGGCCTGGACATCAACTAGCTAAAAATGAACTTCTTGATATATTTTATAATGGACTAACTGTTGAATCTAGGACATACCTGGATAGTTGTGCTGGTTGTGTTTTCAGGAAAAGAACTCCAGATGAAGCCGAGGAATTATTGGCTAAGATAAGCCAAAATCATGATGATTGGACCCTGCCTGAACCAACTCCGGTACCTACGCCGAGGAAAAGAGGAGTAATTGAATTGAATGATGAAGAAATGAGAGAAGCCAAGAAATCTCTTAAGGAGAAAGGTATTAAATCTGAAGATGTGAAAAATCTTCCACCTATAGAAGAATTGTGTAAGCCAATTCCTCACTCATCTACAGTTGAGGTACACTCTCTCCAACGCTTTGATGATAGAGATATCCCTTATTCTAAACCTCCTGATCAATGCTTAGATGAGTTTGATAATTTCATTGTTAAGCAAAACAATTTCAATTGGAGAATAGAAAATAGCTTCATAAAGAATTCTCATGTCATTAATCATTTGCATGATGTTTTGGAAAGAACTTCTAATGATGTTAAAATACTCATTAAACATTTTCATATGGTTCAAACTCAAATTGAGCAATTGACTAAAGTGCAAAAAGATTTGCTAGGTAATGCTTCTAGAGAAAATGATAAACATGCTTTTGGTATAGCAACTAGAGGTGGTGCTTCCACTCAGGATCCTTTGTATCCTGAGGGACATCCTAAAAGAATTGAGCAAGATTCTCAACTAGTTAATGAAACTACTACTCCTTCTAAGAAAAAGAAGAAGAAGAAACATAAACATGTTGAGGAATCTCCTGAACCTATTAAAGACAATGAGCATGTTAATAATCCAAATAGTATATCTATCTCTGATGCTGAAACTGAGAGTGGTAATGAACATGCTAATGATAAAGATAAGAATGATGCTTCTGATAAAGAGGAAAGTGAAGAGGAACCTGAAAAGCATTCTAAAAACAAAAAGTACACTAAAGAAGATTTTCTTGCTAAGAAACATGGTAATGAAAGAGAACCTTGGGTGCAAAAACAAATGCCTTTTCCTACTAAGAAACTCAAATCTAAGGAAGAAGAACATTATAACAAATTTTGTGAATGGATGAAACCTTTGTTTTTGCAAATTCCTTTGACTGATGCTATTAAGTTACCTCCCTATTCAAAGTACATGAAAGATATTGTCTCTAACAAGAGAAAGATTCCTAATGAAGAGATTTCTACCATGCTTGCTAATTATTCTTTCAATGGTAAGGTTCCAAAGAAGCTTGGAGATCCAGGTATACCAACTATTCCTTGCTCAATCAAAAATAACTATGTTAGAACTGCCTTATGTGATTTAGGTGCAGGGGTGAGTGTTATGCCTTTTTCTCTTTACAAGAGACTTTACTTGGAAAAATTGATACCAACTGATATATCTTTGCAAATGGCTGATAAATCTACTGCTGTTCCTGTTGGTATATGTGAAGATGTTCCTGTTCAAGTGGCTAATAATTGCTTGATATTAACTGATTTTGTTGTGCTTGAAATGCCTGAAGATGATAATATGTCTATTATTCTTGGAAGACCTTTTCTTAACACTGCAGGGGCTGTTATTGATTGCAACAAAGGAAAAGTACTTTCCATGTTAATGACAAAGAGCATACTGTTTATTTTCCCAAGAAGCTGGACAAATATTTGGAGTTAATACAATTACCAATATTAAAAGTATCAAAGTGGGAAGTATTGATTGCCCTATATATGAACCTCATGAAGAACTTCAATATTTATGATTGGATCTATAGCTATACCATTTAAGGTAACATGATTGTTCAATGTGGTTTAATTCTTTTATGTCATATAAAATGTATTTGGTGGCAAGACTTGATCAACCTTGTTAACAAATATGTTTTACATGCATAAAATTGCTAAACAACATTTTCTTTCTCACTTTTGTTTTACCTACTGTTTTGCTACTGTAATTTGCAAAGTTAAGTAATGCTTGGTCTTTACATAAATTCATTTTGTCTAGTTTTCATTGTTTAAAGCACCCAGAAAATGTCAGAAATAAAAGTTTTCAAAAAAATTCTGAAAAAATTCTACAAGTCCTAGTTTTTAAAGAGGAACGTGGGAGTACCAGAGGATGACCAGGGGGACCCACCAGGCCACCACACGCCCCACGGCGCGGTGGAGGGCAGGCCGCGCCCTGCCCTGGTGTGGGGTCCACCTGGCCCTCCACTCTCTCATCTCTCTCCCACTCCTTTCTCTCTCCCGACCAACACACCACCATTGCTCAAACTCGTGTTCTTGCTGCTCTTGCTCGAGATTTTTCGATCTACTTGCTCAGCCCATCTTTGCTGCTGAAATTTGGATCAATTGCTCTCCGGTATGTGACTCCTCCGATTATCCAAATAGAATTTTGTTTAGTTGCTTATATCTTTGCATTTTGGTACTGTAGGTGACATGTTATTAGAGCTTGCATGCTTGTTCTTGTTTAGATTAACTAGTTTTGATGCATGTTTAGTCCTCTAGCAAGTCTCCCTAGTGTTTCCCTTGAATTAATCACTCCAAAATCATTTTTTATGAGGTTTGTTTAAAATTTCAGAAAAGGAAGATGGATAAACACACTTATGGAGAAATCTTTGAGAGGCAAACACCATCCTCCTCAAGGAAACAAGGGCTTCAAGATCAAGAGGTGCACCTAGGCCATCATACAATGAGGATCTTTTGGCACCAAGAATCGGTGAAGAGGAAGATGATGGTGTTCCTCATCCATCTATTTTTCCATGCTTTAACTTTATGAGAGATGCAGGGATTTATGATGACTTCATAAGGATGATTAACAATGTTGGCTTGATGGAATTTATGCAGGATGAGAGGCCACAATATGCTAACCTCACTAAGATTTTTGTTGAAAGCTTTAAGTTTAATAACTCTACTTTTAACCCCACTGTTGAGTTTAAGATTTATGATCGTGCATGCAACATGGACTTGAAAAGATTTTGCAGGGTCATAGGTGTTGCTCCATCTGGGACAGCAAGGAAGATCAAATCACAGCCGCCGAGTTGTTGGATCTTTACCATGAGCTGAGCTATGATGATCACCGTAGAGTGCAGCGTGGTAAGATAAGGAACATTCAATTTCCAGCCATCAGGTACTTCACATATTATCTTGCCACGAGTGTGCTTGCTAGAGAGAACACTAGTAATATTTCTTGCTATCATCTAGCTTTTCTTGCTCATGCACTTAAAAATAATAAAACCTACAACCTTGGTGCCTTGATTGCTCGCCGCCTTGCCGCCAAAGGTCCCATCTTTGGAGGCATTATTGCTGCACGTGTTTTAGCTGATCTTGGTCTTCTGTCGATCCTTCTGATGAATTGTTGATTCCAGAAAGACTTGATCTTGCCGCCATGAAACTTCATGATTTTGTTACTACTAATTCATCTACTGGACATTTGATGTATAGAGTTGTTTTTGCTAATGGACCTGAGCTAGAGGTCCGGCTTCCACAGCCTAGTTTGTTCAGTGTTTTCAGGGGTCCTCTATCATATTCGAGGGAGGATTTGGACAACCACCTCGGTGCACCGGATTTCCATTTACAGCACTACCCTGAGCACCGACAGGAGACCTTCGTGGCACCCCCTGAGGACTACACCGTGTACTACGGTGGTGCATCCTCGAGCTTTTACCGGACGAGGAACCCTCCTCGTCAACACTGAGGGCGCGCCTAGCTGGCGGCCATGGGGATGATTGTCTCCCACTTAGGCCAAAAGCCTAAGCTTGGGGGGAGGTATGCCGACAAGTTCACTCATTTTATCATATTCATATCATGTCGGTACTTTGTATATCCATGTTTTAGTTTGTTTCTTTTCTTTTGTTTTGTTTCTTGTATCCATTTCATTTTCGCAAAACACCAAAAGACCAAAAATATTTCCTTTATTTCTCTTGCTTTTGAATTTGTAGTGCTAGTTTACTTTATTTTTTTTCGGTTTGTTATTCAAAAATCCAAAAAGATTTTGCTTTGTTTGCTTGTTTCTTTCTATGCTTGCTTTAATTCGAAAACCCAAAAATATTTGTTGTTCTTCTGCCGTTTTGTATAGTTGTTTCAGGAGTTCAAAAATTTCCGTGGTTCCACTTGGGCTTGGTTATCATTTCACATCATTCAAGCCACACAAGTGAAAAGCAATAATGACGATCTACGACAATTCGGATGTGGTAAAAGGCTGGTATGAACTCTATTTGTTTTTCATTTTTGTAAATATGCCTACTCATGTGAACATGCTTAGCTATCATGGTAGTGGTTATGTTATTTAATGATTACTTAGTAGTTCATGTCTTCTTATGACCAGTACCAAATTGCTAATAGCGAATAACATGTCATATAGATATTTACATGCATTGTTCTATTCGTAAAACGGTATGGCAGGCTGGTATCCTCCTCTGAATAATTCACTTGATTCGACTTGGCACATGCTCACACATGTTATGACTGAAAAATAAAAGTCAATTAAGCCTTGATGATCTATTTTGCCTCAGAGTTTTAGTATCATCTTTATGCCTCCGTTAATTTTATTTTGTCGCAAGCATGATTATGACCGTTATCGCTCTCGTGGTTGTCGCTTCCCAGTCTATTGCTAGCCTTCACTTGTACTGAGCGGGAATGCTGCTCGTGCATCCAAATCCTTTAAACCAAGTTATCCCAAAGAGTCCACCAAAAATTCCTATGCATGGTATTTCAAGCCATTCCAAGTAAATTTGCATGTGCTACCTTTAAAACTTCAAAATATTTCCCTTTTTGTGTCAATGTTTACTAGCTCATGAGGAATTAGTGTGGTTATTCTTTATTCTATTTGTCAAATGGACTTTTACACCTGGACTAGCGCATATACATCCGCTTATCCAATAATTTTGCAAAAAGAGCTGGCAACGGGGTGCCCAGTCCCAATTAATTACAACTTTAACCAATTAATTCTCTTCACACTTTTGCCCTGATTCATCAGTAAGCAATGACAAACAGTGAAATACCTGAATGTGTGTAAACCAAAGAGAAAGAGGGATGATCTGCCTTGCTGGTAGAAATAACGTCCTTCATGGGAGCCGCTCTTAAAAGTCCGTTTGACAGGTAGAATACTGTTCTCACCCGCTACCATTCGTTGACAATTAACAAACACCTCTCAAAACATTTTTACCTCTGTTTTTAAAATAAAAAGCTCTAGCACGTGTTAATCCCTGCTTCCCTCTGCGAAGGGCCAATCTTTTATTTTTATGTTGAGTCACCATCCTTTCTTTGAGCACTTCTTCGAGAGCATAACTGTCGTTCTTAGTGTAATGTGCTTGTCCCAGATACGATTAATTGAGGTATAACTATGATACTCTTATCTTTGATATCTTTATATCTAGTCTTCACTTGAACTCAGAGGTGCCTTGGCATTTATGTTTTGCCCTTCAAACAAAGGCAAGCGAGATACCACTTTGTCATATCTTTTTACGAACATTGCAATTCTTGTGGATAGATGTATGCTATGGTAGGGATTGGATGAGATCATTCATGTAATAGTTGTGAGATTTGTTAGGGCATGGTGCCTAGTATCCATCGGTAGTGCTTATTGTCATTGTTGCAACTTATTATGCTTAATGCTTGTCACTTAGGGCCCGAGTGCCATGATCTCAAATCTGAACATGTTATTGAATCATGATGATAATTATTGTTTTGAATCATATCTATAAGTTGTATACACACGTCACTGTCCGGAACTCGAGGCCCCAAAGTGACAGAAATTGGGATAACCGGAGGGGATGGTTGCGACGTGAGAATCACATGTGTTCACGGAGTGTTAATGCTTTGCTCCGGTGCTTTATTAAAAGGAGCACCTTAATTACCAGTAGTTTCCCTTGAGGCCCCGCTGCAAATGGGCTGGTAGGACAAAAGATGTTGTGCAAGTTTCTCATTGCGAGCACGTACGACTAATTACGGAACACATGCCTATGATTGATTATTACTTGGATACCTTATTATTTATCTGCAATTGCCCTATGTATGACTATTTCATGAATTAGCTTATCCATGCAACGCCCGTTCATCCATCCCTATGCCTACAGTATTTTAATCCTGCTGTCTACTGCAATTATTACTGCTGTCTTTATTTTACAGCTGCTATTATTTCACTACTGCTACTGTCATAAAACTGTTGCTACTGATAAACTGTGTCGAGCAAGTCTACTTCCAGGTGCAGCTGAACTGACAAATCATCTGTCAAGGCTTACAAATATTCTTTGGCTCCCCTTGTGTCGAATCAATAAATTTGGGTTTTACTTCCCTCGAAGACTGTTGCGATCCCCTATACTTGTGGGTCATCAGTGGCGTCGATGGAGATGGCTCCGGGGGCAATTCCCCGTCCCGGCAAGGTGCCGAAACAGAGACTTCTGTCCCCCCGAATTAGGGGTTTTGGTGGCGGCGGAGCTCTGGAACTTTTCTGGGAAATCGTCGATTGTTCTGTGAGTTTTAGGTCAGGGGCAATATATAGTCCAAAGGGCATCGCGAGGCGGTGCACGAGGAGGCGACACCACCCCTCAGCGCTAGTGGGCCCTTGGCCGCGCCGAGCCCACGTGTGGGGCCCTCGTGGCTCCACTTTGTCTCCCCTTCGGACTCCAGGTGTCTTCTGATAAAATAGGGGCCTCCGTAAATTTTCGTTCAATTCGGAGAATATTTCCAGACTAGCTTTTCTGGAATACAAAAACAGCAGAAAACGGGAACTGGCGCTTCGGCATCTTGTTAATAGGTTAGTCCCAAAAAATGTATAAAAGTGACATAAAGTAGATGCAAACATGTAGCAATTGGTATAATATTAGCATGGAACATCAAAAATTATAGATACGTTTGAGACGTATCAGTTCACTAAATAGATTGAGGCAGAACCAGTCACAGATTGCGAGGCCGAAACAGCAGTCAAGATCTTGAAGAAGATCATATTTCTCTTTGGATATCCACACAACATCATCACCGACAACGACAGCAACACCTCTGAAGGGGCCACTCAAATATTCTGTGCCAACAATGGGATAAGATTAGACCTTACATCAGTTGCACACCCACAGAGCAACGGACAAGCAGAGCGTGCTAACCAGGAGATTCTCCATGGGATTAAGCCGTGCCTTATTGAAAAAGTTGAAGCTTCTCCAGGATGTTGGGTAGATGAGTTACCAGTTGTGCTATGGAGCTTGAGAACGACCCCAAACAGATCTACAAGATTTACACCTTATTTCATGGTCTATGGGGCAGAAGCGGTAATGCCAAGTGACATCATACATGACTCACCAAGAGTCGCGGCTTATGTCGAGACAGATAATGAATTAGCTCGGCAAGATTCGGTGGATACTCTGGAAGAAGTCAGAGATTTAGCTGCATCAAGGTCAGCAGTTTACCAGCAAGACTTGTGTAGATATCATGCTCGACACATCAAAACATGCACCTTTCAAGAAGGAGACCTGGTACTGCGACTCAAGCAAGACCATAAGGGAATGCACAAGCTATCATCCCCATGGGAAGGTCCCTACGTCATCAGCAAAAACCTGCATAACGGGTCATATTACTTGATGGACGTGCAAGAAGAAAATAGCAGCCTTCCAGAGTTTGAGGATCGTCTCGAGCTACCCTGACCATGGAACATCACGCAATTGAGACCATACTACACCAAAAAGCTAATCAGAACTGGGCATCATCTTCACAGCTAACTAGAGCTGGTTATCATCAAAACTACTTAGAGCTATCGTCACGGCTATTGCAGCCGATTATATCATAAATCGATCGCCGCCTACGTGCGATCGTACCAAAAATGTATTATACATTGTATAAAAAATCGACTGTCGCGTACGTGCGGTCGTACTATGATTAATAAAATAGAGCCGGCACCCCTGCTATGCAGAAGGTCGTCGTTTCGTCTCAAACTACCAATTGACCTGAGTCTTTTATTTTGTTCATCATTGGTTCCTTGGGGCTTCGATGCTCTATGAGCTCAGCTTATTACCTTGGAATCCAGCCAACTTACTAGCATACTTCTGATTGATCAGCCTTAGAGTTGGATGCAACTTGCATTATCTGGCAAAAGTACCGGCATGTGGAGTCAATCGAGTCTGAATGCCTATCATGGACTTTCTCGACCCTGAACACACATTTAGCCTCAGAAATACTGAGTCGTGCAAGGGCCCACTTAAAGGATTTCTGAGAAAATCGACCGACCTGCCTACATGGTCATATGTACTGCTTATAGTACTAAATTATCAACAGACCTACTTACAGCTCAAATTTCTAATCATGTTGTCATCAAAGTATTTGTCTTATGAGATTTCAGGAGATATATTTGAACAAGCATTGAGGTGATCACCAAGCCGACTCAATCAATACTTGGGGGCTGCAGGTGTGTTATAAAAAAATGAAGCAATCCTGAAGAAATAAAAGGACGTTGCAGTCAGCTCCCGGAGGTATCCCTCAACACACTCAGGCGCATGAGAAGCTTGAAACAAAAAAGTTAAACACATCATGACCATGGAGAGGGCCTGAAAGAAGAAGAGTTGTGTTGAAGATCGAGCCAAGAAACAGAAGTCTAGCCGAAATGTCCAAGGCACATGCCGAAGGCCTGGAAGATACAACTCTTAACTCCATGAAATTCAGGCTATCCTTGGGGGCTAATGTCGCGGGGATACTTGACCCGCGACTCAACAAGAGAACTGCGACTTGTCATAAGTTCATGGCCGCACCTCAAACGGGCTTACACGAAGATGGGCCGACCCAAGATCATGACGAGAAGCATCTACAAGGTTGAAGATAACTTGACTCAGAAGGCTCCGGCTTATACCTTCCTTGTAGAAGAAGTATTACTTGTAACCTAGCGAGCCTCCGGGTATATAAGGAGGACTTGCAGGATGTAGACAGGGAGTTCACAAGTTCTAAACCCTAGAACACACAGCGACTCATCATCTCGATCGCCAAACCCTTGTAACACCATATTCCAATCAATTCCAATCTAGGATAGGCAGGACGTAGGTCTTTACCTCACATTGAGGGGCCGAACCTGGGTAAACATTGTCTTCTTCGTGCCATGTGATCTTAAGCTCGAAGATGCTTGACTCGCGCAAATCCCCACGCCTACGAAGTCATCTCCATGACATCTGTCGAGATTACCCCACGACACCGTGTTGGCTCGATGGCAAGCAGCAGCTGCTCTGCCGCGTCCCGGTGACTCCCGACGGCGGTTGATGCGGGTTAGCGTGCGACGGTTACCGGTGGCGGCGGCGCGGCGCAGATGGCCTTCACGGCGTCTTGCTCGATGTGCTCCCCGTGGTAGTTGGCCCGCTGACCGGTGCCTCCCTCCTTCAACAGTGCATTCGAGGCTTCGCCCCCCTGCGCCGATAGTCTCTTCAAGCGAGCTGCTTTGCCGTCTCCGGGCTGCCCCTGCTTCGGCGGTCTTCGGGGGTCCTTCCTTGGGTCGGGGCGAAATCCCCACGCGGCAGCTGCCTGCGCTGTCAACGGCGACGCCCGAGGGTGCCGTACCTCCTTGGAGGCGTTGGCATGACCCGGCTGGACTTTCTTCCTCGAGCACCAGGGGAAACCCTAGGTCCGGCTTGCCGGATCAGGCACCGGCGGCGTCTCGGCGTCGTTCCCCTCTTGTAGGCGCTGCTTGGGCTGCACGTGGAGTCCCCGATGTGGCGGCTGGAGTGCGACGATGGGTGGCTTCAGAGCTAACTACTGCTTAGGGCGTGGACTCGGGACGTAGCACGCCGGCGCCAGCTCCTCCTTGATGATCGATACGCCAGTTCCAGCCGGGTCCTGCCTCCCGCTTGCTGACTCTCTCTGGCACATAGGTGCGAGGTATGTTGGCCTGGGCAGTCTTGGAGTGATGGTCGTCCCTAGAGGTGTTTGGCGTTGACTAGTGGTCCTATAGCTCCGAGCTTCAGACGCCTCGCTAGTCATGGCTGGAGGCCTGCCTGGGCGAATTCTCATGTGGTTGTTATAGTTTGTAGGTTGAGGTACCTCCTCACTCGGTTGTCGTGAGGACGGTTTGGCTGTGTTACCGCATCTTTGATGCCGAAATCGCTGTACGTTGGACTCTGTCCTTTTTCTTCTAACACAATAAGACGCGCAAAACTTTTGCGTGTTCGCAAAAAAAAGATCTCCAACAAATCAGTTCAACAAATGTTCCATCAATGACATTCAGTTGTTCCACGTTCCTTTGAACAGAAGCAACAACCTTGTCTTACTTTTTCTTTTGAGCTATAAAGTCGTCGTATCCACCGCCCGAATAGATAAAAAGAGTTGACCCAGTTTATAAGGGAAACCGGGTCCAAAAACCATACAATCTGTACAAAAGAATGACACAAACGAAGCGACCCGCCGCCCACACGACCCAAGTCGACAAACACCACAACACACACCACCTGCTCCGGGGCCGCCGCCCCGACGTAACAACCAGATCGACCTTCGCATTGCTCGAAAGTGATCCAGTCATGGTCGACGAACCCTCTGCCACGCAGTATTCATCCAGGTTGCCACCAAAACCACATGTTCCGGGGCCGCCGCCCCGGTGTAGCAACCAGATCAACCTTCGCATTGCCCGAAGACGATCCAGTCGGGTCGACGAACCAAAACCACCTGTCTTACTTTTTCTTCTTGCGGGTACTTTTGTCTTACTAGCTCTACAAGAACAATCGTGTGTATCTGGCTAAAAAGAATCAAATATGTAAACGTGACGTTAAAATCTATCTGTCTGGTGCTTAAGCCAAATTAATTAATTAGAAGGGCGCGGTAGCAACGTCTCGGTTCTCGTCGGCGCGTCCATACTGGTGGCATAAGCCGCCGTACGTCGTGAAGAAACGCGTCCGGGTAGAACACGTCGTCGTCCTCGTAGCCGTCGTCGTCGTCATCCTCCGAGTCTTCCATGGAGGTCTTCCTGACGCCGAGCACCGGCTTGAGACCCTGCACGCACATATACATCAAAGGTTAATCCCATTCCTAAAGATCAGCCGGGGAACGATCTATAGGCGCTGAGACCGGCGGATGGATCAACATGGCGGCTCAGATTGTAAAAAGCGCTGGCAGGTTGCATCTGTAAACACACCTCGGTGAAGATCCGGACGGCGTCCTGTGGGGAGTGCGTTCTGAGGACGTAGAGCGCCGCCTCCCGTGCGTCCTTGAGCTCGTCGAGGGACAGCGCCTTGGGCTCTCGCTCCATGGACGACATCCTCCCCGGCCCTGAAGCTTCAGGCCTCATCGACCACAGCTATTGTCACTCTTGCAGATGAATTGGTATCTATGCAAGGGTGCTGTTCTATCTAATGACGATGCAGCTCAGCTCGTGGTGAGGCAGATCGAGAAGCGAGTTCCCGCGTTGCTGTCTATTTATATCATGAGTCGTCGTTGCCGGATGGTGAGAATGTGCTACGACACCACCTACGCCACGCCGTAGGCGACGGGATGTGAGACGGGCCGTGGGCCGTGTGAAGACCAAGCTGGCCCACCCCAAGGAAAGGACAACGACACCAACCTCTACTTAGCTGTGTCGGACGGACGACAGAGGGATCGATGAATCATTGTAGCAAAGCTACCTACTCCTTCCCAGACCTTCTTCCTCCCCAAGGCATTCGCCTGGAGTTTGTAATCGGAATTTATATCCGTCCTGTGCATGACGCGAGTACGCTGGTCTAGATCGAGATTATGTGTATCTAGTCCATAGCAAGTGGTATCAAGAGCCAAGTTCCGATCTGGGGGGAATTTTTTTTCGATCGGAGTCGCAACAGCCCCGATGACGAAATCCGGCCACCCGACGCTGACGCAGCGCGTCGCCATGGCGGAGACTTCTCTGGCGGACCTGCAGCGGCTGCTGCAGGCGACGGCCGAGGCCAACAAGGCCACGGCGGAGGCGGGGCAGCTCAACGCCAACCGCATCACCGACATCAACGCCGCGCTGGACAAGCTCACGGTCTCTCAAGGCGAGCTCACCGCCGCCTCCAAGCGCGCCGAGACCACGCTCGACCGTGTGCTCAAGGCCAACGCTGCGCTGGACAAATCGGTGGACGAATTGAAGCAGTCGATGGACAACGTGGCGACCCGCATCACCTCCATCGAGAAGGGCGCCCCTCCGTCCTCGACACCGGGACATGCCGATCTGTGCCCGGGTACGCTTCGGCCTCAACGGCACCGCCTACAATCGACACTCCAGGGTGTGGTTCCCAGAGAGAATCAAACCTCTGGACGCACCCTGGTCAGAGGTGAGCATTCCGGTCCCCATGACCATGAGTTTGTTATTTCAGATGATGAGCTAGAACACGAACACACTGAGCATAATCATGCTAGGAATAGGCACAATTCAGGATATAGACTACCTAAATCTGATTTCCCTCATTTTAATGGTGATAACCCGAAATGGTGGAAGCAAAATTGTGAGAAGTACTTTCAGTTGTACCAAATACAGAGTCATTTATGGGTAGATTTTGCAACAATGCATTTCAAAGGCAATGCTGCCCTTTGGCTTCAGACATATGAAGCATTGCATAGTATAGGAAGTTGGGCAGAGCTATGTGTAGGCGTTTTTAGCAAGTTCAATAGAGATAAATATGCTAAGACAGTAGATGCCCTGTTTGCTTTACACCAGACTAGCTCAGTAGATGATTATGCTCACAAATTTGAAGAACTCATGCATAAAGTGTTGCTGTACAATCATTCCTACGATGAAACGTTCTTTGTCAGACGTTTCATTGCTGGATTGAAGTCTGAAATACGTTTTGCTATTAAATTGCATAATCCTGGAACGGTTGATCTGGCTTATTCCATGGCTCAAACATAGGAAGCTCTCTTGGTGGAAGATACAAGTGTTCATACTTCCAAGTACTCCAATCGAGATGCTCTCAGGCAGAAGTACAGGCACAATGGCCAGATGACTGGATTTCTGGGACATAAGCCCGAAGACAAGTCGGTACCTGACAAGAGTGCAACACCGAGCAAATTTGAATCTCTCAAAGCACAACGGCGAGCTCGGGGTGAATGTTTCAGGTGTGGAGAAAAATATGGGCCAACACATAAATGCCCACAGCAAATTCAGCTGCATGTTGTGCAAGAAATGTTGGATGCCCTGCAATGCACTGAACCATCTCTAGCGCCAACATCTGATACCGATTATTCAGATGAATCTGATACCGACAAGGAACACATGATGAAACTGTCGGTACATGCCATGTCAGGTACAACAAGCCGTAGAAGCATTCGCTTGCAAGGTGTAGTGGGCAAACAATCAGTCATTATTCTAATTGACTCAGGCAGCACAAGCAATTTTATTAGCAAAAAGCTAGCAGACAAATTGCAATACACAGAAAGCACAATGCCTTTGGCCAAGGTGAGTGTTGCTGGTGGAGGTTCCATTAACTGCAACAAATATCTGCCACAGGTCACTTGGCACACCGAAGGTCAAAAATTCATCACTGATCTCAAGATACTTCCATTGATTTCCTACGACATTATCTTAGGAATGGATCGGCTAGAGAATCAGAATGATGGCAAGATGTGGGTTAATTGGAAGAAGAAAACCATGAGGTTCAAGCATGAAGGAGCTCGAATTACACTATGGGGTATGCATGATATTGTCGATTCTTGCGCCAATCTATCTGCTGAACAGCTGCAAGCACTGATCAATAAGGGTGAAGTTTGCCATATGTTGGAGCTGCGTCAGATGAGTTCTGAAACTGAACCAGTTGGCACTGAGACAGGAAACAGTGATAGTCCAATTCCGGCAGAAATATAGCAACTGTTGCAAACATTTGACAAGTTGTTTGAAGAACCTACAACATTGCCACCGCACAGATCATATGACCATCATATTCCTTTAGTGCCAGGCACAGTTCCGGTTAATGTTAAACCGTATCGATATGCCCCACATCAGAAGACTGAGATAGAAAAGCAGATAGCTGATATGCTACAGCGAGGTATCATCCAAGAAAGCACAAGTCCATTTGCTTCTCCGGTGATTTTGGTTCGTAAGAAGGATGGCACTTGGCGCTTCTGTGTCGATTACCGAGCTCTAAACTGCAGAACTATCAAGAACAAGTATCCAATGCCGATTGTTGATGAGCTGTTGGATGAACTATCTGGAGCAAAATGGTTCACCAAACTTGATTTGCGTGCTGGCTACCATCAAATCAGACTGGTACCCGAAGATGAGCACAAAACAGCATTCAAAACTCACCAAGGCCTGTATGAGTTCAGAGTGATGCCTTTTGGCCTCACTAACGCTCCGGCAACATTTCAGTCAGCTATGAACTCCATTTTCTCTCCAATGATAAGGAAGTATGTCCTGGTATTT
Organism: Poa pratensis; assembly: GCA_947311845.1. Taxonomy (NCBI): domain Eukaryota; kingdom Viridiplantae; phylum Streptophyta; class Magnoliopsida; order Poales; family Poaceae; genus Poa; species Poa pratensis. Next base: position 26,874,077 of record CAMZMU010000072.1, on the reverse strand, counting down.
ATGGATGATATACTCATCTACAGTCCTACCTTGGAAGCTCATAAACAACACCTCACCCAAGTGTGCAAGATTTTGCAGCAGAATCAGTTGGCAATCAAGAAAAGTAAGTGCTCGTTTGCTCAATCCAGTCTAGAATATCTCGGGCATGTTATCAGTGCACAGGGTGTTGCTACAGATCCAAGTAAAGTGGCAGTTGTTCAAAGTTGGCCCACACCAACAAATGTGAAGCAAGTAAGAGAGATTCTGGGCATGACAGGCTATTACAGGAAATTTATTAAAAATTATAGCCTTATCAGCCGAGTACTCTCTGATCTGTTGAAAAAGGATACTATATTTCACTGGACTCCAACACATCTGCAAGCGTTTGACTCCTTGAAGCAAAAGCTGCTTACAGCACCAGTCTTAGCACTTCCAAACTTCTCTGAAGCATTTACAGTAGAAATAGATGCCTCTAAGAGAGGTGTGGGAGCAGTGTTAACACAAAAAGGACACCCCATTGCATATCTCAGCAAAGCTCTAGGACCAACAGCACAAACACTGTCTACTTATGAAAAAGAATGCCTTGCTATTTTGCTTGCTGTGGAAAAATGGCGGCCGTACTTGCAACAAGCTCCTTTCACTATACTCACTGATCACAAGAGTTTAGTACATCTCACAGATCAGAAACTGGTCACAGATATTCAGCAGAAAGCTTTTGTTAAGCTGATGGGTATGCAGTACAAAATTGTGTACCGCAAAGGGACAGATAACACAGCAGCTGACGCCTTTTCCAGAAGAGAAAATGATGCTGAGAGCATTTACAATATCTCACTGTGTAGGCCCAGGTGGCTTGAAATCATAGAGGAAGGATACACAAAAGATGAACAAGCAAAGGCTATGCTACAGGAGCTTAGCATCCAATCACCTAACAGCAAAGGATATGCACTGCATAAAGGACTAATTCGATATCATGATCGCATTTGGTTGGGGAATAACAAAGAAGCTCACCAAGCAATCATGTTATCTCTGCACTCAAGTGGTGTAGGAGGACATTCAGGATTTCTGGGCACTTACCAAAGGGTCAAGTCTTTGTTTGCTTGGCCACATATGAAAGCAGACATCCGTCAGTATGTTGCTCAATGCTCCATTTGTCAACAGGCTAAAAGTGAGCATGTCAAGCTGCCAGGGTTACTGAATCCCTTGCTAATACCAACAGAGGCTTGGAGCACAATCAGCTTAGACTTCGTGGAAGGTTTGCCACGATCGGGGAAGTTTGATTGTATATTGGTGGTTATTGACAAGCTCACCAAATACGGTCACTTCATTCCTTTGTCTCATCCTTACACAGCATTGACAGTTGCTGAGAAGTTTCTGGATGTGGTGTACAAGCTGCATGGATTACCAACAGTAATCATATCGGACCGTGATCCTATATTCACAAGCAAAGTGTGGCAGGAACTGTTTCGCCTAACTGACACTAAGATGAACATGAGCTCGGCCAATCATCCTCAAACTGATGGTCAGACAAAGAAGTTAAACCAATGCCTGGAAACATACCTCCGTTGTGCTGTGCATGCTTCACCAAAGAAATGGGCCAAGTGGATCCCTCTGGCTGAATATTGGTACAACACAAATCACCACTCTGCTCTGGGAAAAATACCATTCCAAGCGTTGTATGGTTACACACCAAGACACCTGGGAGTGAGCAATCTGCAATCCTCCACATCACCAGATTTCGCAGGATGGTTGCAGGAGAGGGAACAGACAATGCTCTTGCTTCGTCAACACTTACTTCGAGCTCAGCAACGGATGAAATCTCAGGAGGACAAACATCGATCTGAGCGCGAGTTTGAGGTGGGAGACTCGGTATATATGAAGCTACAACCCTATGCACAACAAACAGTAGCCAGACGAAGCAACCACAAGCTCTCATTCAAATACTTTGGTCCGTATGAAATACTGGCCAGAATTGGGAAAATGGCATACAAACTGAAGCTACCAGTGGGCAGTCAAATTCATCCGGTACTCCATGTTTCTCAGCTGAAGAAATCGGTGCCTTCTAATCAGGTTATCGACTCCACTTCTGCTTGTCACTTTCTTACTGAACATTGCCTCGACATTCAGCCCTGGAGATCATGGCTACCAGGGAGATCAAGCAAGGCCGAGGATTCATCTCACAAGTGCAAGTGAACTGGACGCATCTACCGTCCGAAGTACGAAGCTGGGAATCTGAAGCTGCGCTTCGCCATCGCTACCCTCTAGCACCTGCTTGGGGACAAGCAGCGTTTCAAGGGGAGGGACCTGCTACGACACCACCTACGCCACGCCGTAGGCGACGGGATGTGAGACGGGCCGTGGGCCGTGTGAAGACCAAGCTGGCCCAGCCCAAGGAAAGGACAACGACACCAACCTCTACTTAGCTATGTCGGACGGACGACAGAGGGATCGATGAATCATTGTAGCAAAGCTACCTACTACTTCCCAGACCTTCTTCCTCCCCAAGGCATTCGCCTGGAGTTTGTAATCGGAATTTAGATCCGTCATGTGCGTGACGCGAGTACGCTGGTCTAGATCGAGATTATGTGTATCTAGTCCATAGCAGAATGTGAGATACATCGGCACGAAGGTCGGACGTGTCGACTCTCATCGTCTCACGGCACACGCGTGGGTGGCACGCGGCAGACGAAAAGCGATGATGCCGTCACCATGTGAGAGACGTCGACGGGCATGCCATGGCAGCCACTGCATGGCGCGCGTGCCCGGTAGGCCAGTGGCGGCCCGGCACGTGGCGCCAGCTCAACTCCTGGAGGCGGCGTGGGCGTTTCCGGCCGGTGGTTAACCACCTCGTCTGCCGTGACGTGTGATCCCGCCGAGCAGCGTGTGACCAATACTCTGCTGCAGTTTTTATTTTCAGCTGACTCCTTCCGTCTGATAATTTTTGCTGCATAATATACTGTACTTACCCACGAGTGTCGTCGAAGGTCGATTCTCTTTTCATGCATGGAAGTAGGTGCACACAAGCTACGCCGAGTCGCACGAGAAAAGCAGCTTTCCCGGTTTTGGGAGTCTTTTGGTGTTGATTTTTTACTTCCGAGGGAATGTTTTTTCAGGGAAGTTTTGAGGGAATAATTGTGCAGTGAAGTTAATCTGTGCACGATATTATTTTGAGAGAACACCTGTAACATTATTCATACTTGCAACAATTACAGCTACACTGTTTCAGATCTATTATCCAAGAAATTACAAAACAACTCATATGACTAAGAATTATAATGAGATTTCTTGGGTACATCTTCTCTATGCATGGTATCAATCTTTGCAAGACGAAATACTGCCATGACTTAAGTAAAAAGATTGCAATCGGACAGGAGCAATGATGTTGTCACTCGTTCAACTGCACAAGCATGATTATCGATAAAAGATTCTAAAAACCCGTTGAGTCGCCCATCCAAAAAGATGGGAAGTACTTGTGCCGGGGATGATCCCCTAGAAGCGCAGGCTGTCGTTGCACAAAATTTTCATTATGATGTCGAAGAAAGATTTCAACTTCACAAAGAATTAAACCAACAGAAGCAACACAACATAATAATATAAACTCAGCATATCTGAATAATCATATATGTGAGGACATAGCTTTCTCTATCTTCATGATATAGACTAGAGCTGCTTTATTTGTAGAAACACCACGATCACCTCTTGACGCTGACGAAGAACACCAAACTCGAAAAGATTTGAAGTCCCCCCGCGCCAAGATGGAAGCTGGAGGCGAGGGGACAAAAAAATCTCCATCGGCGGCTACAGCTGTTCTTGAAACCCTATGCTTCACTGCCCAACGTCGAACTGGAGGAATCAAATTTATTTTTAGATACTCACTCCATTACTTGATATAAGGTGTCTAAGGTTTTGACACGAATATTAATACGCCAGTATTTTGTATGTGGTGGACCAATTTTCTTCTCGAAAAAATCGAGAGAAAGGGGTGACTATTAGGCACAAATTGAAAACAATCCGTCAAATTCCTCCATTCTAGATTGTGTGTCCTTTTTTATGGGTAAAATTGTTCATAATCACAATACACCTTATATTTCGATTTTTTCTCAAAAACATAGACACCTTATTTATATTATTAAGAAACGGAGGGAGGAGGGAGTAGTAGAGAAGATAGAATAGTAGAGAAGAGATAATAAACGTTGTAGAGGAGATTGAATCTGGCACTTGTTCGGAATCCAAACTCGATCATACGGACCGACCCTAGTCTAGGAGGTCAATGCGTAATCTAATCCAACTATGGTGCAGCAGCAAGACAAGTAGATAACCACGCAACTGAGCTGAAAAAATAACCATGCAATTCAATGATAACCTCGTCGCCGAGTCTTCGTACTGCTTTTGATCCGAATCCTCCTCAACTTTGTCTTCTCCTTCTCTCCTCATCTCTACTATATAATATCGTTAAAGGTGATGGTTGGCGGCGGTACGTCAAAGAGAACAAGCAAAAACCATGTTTACGTTCCAATCCAGTTCGATAGACAGTTCCAATCCAGTTCTGATCGGCTCGATAACAAAAAGAAGTTCCAATCCAGTTCGGTTTCTCTCCCCACACAGACTCGATCATGTATCTTAAATATCTCTCTATACAATATTGTTTGAGGTGATGGTTCGTAAAAACTAGCCAAACGTTTAGTTTGTGAAAAAGGAAAGGAAAAGAAAATGTACCGATCGGTACGTGGGTGTCCGGATCGGTAGCTAGCGTGCGTGTCCGATCCAAATACCGACGCGTTAGATTTGTTTCTTCAAAAAGAACCCACCGACTCAATCCCGGCTCAATCCTATTGCTCTTGCTGCTGCCAGTGTCCGTTTGATGAAAAAAATTACCTGTCTTCAAAACGCATGCTCGATTCCTTTGTTAAATCGGATTATGTATGTATAACACCTGACGTACGTCGGCAGGACTCAAACGAGTCCATGTGTGTTCAAATACAAGCTATTCCTTACCCGCAAAATAAAAATAAAAATACAAGCTATCTTATTAATGGGCAGATGGCGAACGGAAGAGAAGACCAGGTAGTACAAGAGCTTTGTTGTAGTACTGCAACCGATCGTATCACCAAAATGATCCGACATCTTAGTTGCTTAAGGGTTAACTAGGAAAAATATCCGTGCGTTGCAACGGCTTTAGAAGAAGTAGATACATGCCTAAAATTTTGGAAAACAACATGTGCATTGAAACGGGAGAAAAAAATCTGGGTGTATATGTTGTACCTTGGCCACAGTTGCAACACCGGTGATGGCCGTGACCCGCGACGGCCACGGGTTAGTTTTTATTGGCTAATTTATAGATTTTGGAGAATTTCATCATTGGATATAATCCTTCGTGCTCCCTCGTCTCCATTGTGGACAAGGCAAAGATGAGCCTAGGAAGCTTTATTCGTGGCAACACTGTCTACGTCATCTAAACACTGTTACTCGAAACCCCAACCCTAAAATGTTCAACCCATAAGCGTGTCACCAGGCGGGGATGTAAGAGGAAGGAATCCCCACTCCGGGAGTACCCAAAGGCAGAGGCACGAGGGAATCTGGTCGCATCATTGTCGTGAGAGCAGGTGAAGGGGACATGTTGTCAACTTTTCTCTTACCAAAGGTAGGGTTACCAAAATCATCATCTCCCATCAAGAATGTACATGTTGGCTGTTGCCTCTATTCCTACCCAAGGAGGAAACTGTTACAGGTCGTCTGCCAGAGAGGAACTGAACCCAAGCCTATCAGAAAATAATTGTGGTGTGCATGATGAATATGTATACTATGGAATATACATAATTACCAATTAATAGCTGATCCATGAAACGGAATAGTGGGTATCTCTATAAATCTCGGTTGAGCTGTCAACCATTGCAGATTAAAATTCCTAAAGTCAAAACTGAACCGGATTTCAGTTAGTACCTCTGAACATGTGCCACAATTGGTGACAGGATTCTGGAGATTTATGGTAGGGCTGGTATCTGCACCCCGCGGAACCAACCTGGCCAACTCTGAAATTTGATAAACATGAAGCAGCAGCGACACAATAACTTTCAGCACAACTTCAAGTCTCGATGGCATCGACCTCAAAACCACGACTTATAGCTGATTGCAACTGGCGAGAGCAAATCGAGTTGAAAAATGCAAGCACACAGGGCACTTCCCTAATCAGGTTCAGCTCCTCCCGTCAACTGGCGGTGGCGGACGCAGGAGGTGGCCCCTCGCCGGCGAATGATTTGTTCACGTCCTTCACCACCGCGGAAACTTCTACCACACCTTCTCACCCCACAGCTTGGACGACGTGGCCATCAAGTCACTTGGCTGCGCGCGTGAGCTCCGTCGGCCGTGACAGCACGGCGTGCCTCCTGGAGTTACCGACGGCGACAAGTTCTTGCCCCACGGCTTGGATGACGTAGCCATCAGATCGCTTCCCTTGGCGTGCGCACGCAAGCACCGTCGGCGTGCCTCCTGGAGTTCACCGACGGCGACGAGCTCCGCGCGCTGCAGCTGCCGTTCTGCGCGCATGCCATCCACGCCAACTGCATTGACGTCTGGCTCCACGCGCACGCTTCCTGCTCGCTCTGGGTGCTGGCTGTCGCCGCCACGCTCCCGGCCACCGTTTTCTCCCCACTTCGCCCCACGCGTCGCGTGTGGCCTCCACGACCTTCTCTTCCACCCCGTCCCGCGGCCGCCTTCTCACGGCAGTGTCGTCTCCTTGAATCTGCCGAACGGCATGGTCATCTCATCGATGTGCTGCAAACGCCTTGCACAACCGCTCGTACAACGCCCATATGGTCGAGTGGGATTTCAGGTCCCAGGCGTCCGCCAGGAAGTCACAAGATCATAGACAACAAAATATAGCTAGCTTTGACGAAAGATTGGAGGGGGCGGGCTGGGGTTCAGGAGGCGGTCTCGGGATATTATAACCGTGGATGTATTTTTGTGTTGAAACGTTCTTTTGACTTACGGGTGGCATGGTGAGTAATTGTTTACAAATTTTAGGGGTAAATTCGATGACCTACCAAACCAAACGGCGGAAACCTTAGTGCCTTTATTATTAGGTAAAGATAAGAATTAGGTAACAAGAGCAAAAGTCCATATATATATATATATAATTTAAAACCACAATTCTACAAATAATGAGCGTTTCCATAAGCATTTCATGAATTCTATAAAACTCTAGAAAGTCCATTTACTAAAAAAAATAGTAGTTTGATTAATATGTCTATTAGATCTAAAGTATACAGTAATTATAATTTCACTTCAGATACAACGGAGGTATAATCAGATGTTTTACCCCGATAACTACATATAAGTGGAAGAAATGCATGCCCTAATAGTATAACAAAGGTACACTCAAATTAAATCTATGCAATGAGATTGTCCATGGCGTAGATAAGAAGTGAAATATAATAGACAAGACAAGCATAGTGAAAAACAAAACAAAATATGGTTATAGTGCCGGAGATGGCAAAAAAGTGAGCCAGAGAGAATATTTTCAAAATATAAGTAATTTTACAACAGGGTCAATTGGGCATTTCCAGTTATACTAATATACTATGTCAACCTAAATAATAGGCATGCATGGCAGAAAAACACTGATTTGGAGGATATATACAACTGAACAGTTCGATCATCGTTCTCAAAGCTCAACAGTGTCCGTGCTATCGGAATATCACACCCTTTGATCACTTTTATAAAATAATATGATTTTTAAATTAACATGTGCATTTATAAAGTGTCCCGTAGCAACGCACGGTCATTTAGCTAGTAATAAGTCAATATAACAACTGTACCAGCGCTCGATATGTTCACATCAATCAAGGCTCGTAACGCCATGGCTTCATCACCAAGAAAAAGCCTACCAGAAAACACATGCGCGGTGCCAGAGACTCCGGTAGCGTGGACATTGCCAGCAGATATTATCCTCGAGATTATCGCGCGATCCGAACCACGCACCCTCGTCCGCACCGCCGCCGCCTCCAAGCTCCTCCGCCGTGAGATCCTCAGGCCATCTTTTATCCGCCGAGTGAGCAACCAAGCCGCTCCGTGCATCCTCGCCTATCTTGACCCCTATAGTGAAAAGCCCCTCACCCTGATCCACCCTTCTGAGACCATCACCACGTCCTTCTGCCAAGATCGCCACTGGCGGTCCATGTCAAGCAAGGCTAGGAGCCTCCTTGACGAATATCAAACCCTGACGACCCGTCGCGGCCTAGTTCTACTCCTTCGCCAAAACATAAAGAACAGACTCAAATACGACCTGTCACACGACCCTGCAGTGACTTGTGCGTGTACGACCCTATGAGCGGCGGCTGCACTTTCCTCGCCCTTCCAGAGAGCGACGACGACTCCTGCAATGAGTACGTCCTGCTGACCGCAGCCGATGGCATAGGCTGCACTTTCCTCGCCCTTCCAGAGAGCGACGACGACTCCTCCTACAATGAGTACGTCCTGCTGACCGCAGCCGATGGCATAGGCTGCTCCTTCCTACTGCTTGTCGCCAATCTCCACAAATATAGTGTCAAACTGCAGACTGCCTCGTGTGGCACATGGGGACCTGCCACGTATTTGACAAATGAAGAGGACTGGTGGTTCTTGCTCAGGAGGCAATGTAACCCTTCCATCATCGGCAGCGTCATCCACTGGCTGGCATATCATGACAAGTTAATCATAAGATACAACTTAGGCACACGTAAGTCTGGCTGGGTGAAGCTTCCGCCCACCACGAGCAATCTTAACCAGCTCCAGTTGGCGACATCGTCGGATGGGAAACTGCTGAAACTGCTTGTAATTGAAGGGTTTAAGTTAACCGTCTGGATTTTTCTCCCAGTATCAGCAGCACGTCGTAGTCGTTGGTCGCGGGAGACTATGATTGACATGGAGGAGAAGCTACGGTCTATGCAGGCGCATATCCCTCTCAGCGGTCCATACGAACCTATTGAACTCGACGCCTCCACGACGAGCGGTGACGTGGTGTTACTCCGGGTGCCTGGACCAGGATATTATGGCTTTGTCACCATCTTTGACTTGGAGACCCAGGAGATGCATAGGCAAGAGATGCATAGGCAAGAGTGGGGTTACTCATTGTTGGAGATCGACTTTCCATCTCGTTTACAGAATATGAAAATCTTTTCGTAGCTGGCATAGCCATATTTGGAGGGCATTATGCATGTGGATATTAGCACCTTAAATGGTACCGTGTATGTCTACCCAATATCCAGGACATAAATTATTACTAGAAGTGTCAAGACGCACGTTGATGCGCCCGACCACATCTCTGCAAGAATAGTGGAAATGTTTGTAAAATTCTGAACACTGCAAATTTTTAGGAAGTCTAAGAGACTCAACAATGTAGGTGCGACATAATGTCCAAAGTTTATGTTTGCTTAGAAATTGGACTTATCCAGAAGAAAGTAACAAAAAAAAATCCATGGAAGCTCCTTTACAAAGATGTGTGACATGTCCAAAGTTTATGTTTGTTTAGAAATTAGACATATATACAGAAGAACACAACAAAAATACTTTCCATGGAAGCTCCTTTACAAAGACGTTGACCTTGTCAAACAGGATGAACAATGAACACTAAATGAAGTCGTATCCCATATACGAAGAAAGAAATGGCTAATTTCTGTTTTTGCCTCTTTCACTAACTCCGTCCGATTAGGTCGCTGTTAGGTACCTCTTGGTTAAATTTGTTACCGCTTCGCCTCCATCACCAGAAGAGAGGCGATTGGATCTCATCATCTCCCGTCGGCGCTATCGTCGGTCTGCCAAGCTGATGTGGCCTTCGGGCCATGATTTAGTGTTCAAGTTTGCTAGGGTTGCGTTCTATTGGTGGCCGCGGTATTGGGTTGCGTGTACAGAAATTTAAAAATATCATATTGCTACGCAACACCTCCCAAGATCTACTATGAAGATACATGCGAATACGAAGATCCGAAGATCTAGATAGAATACGTTACCAACACCGAAGTCGCGGAAAAAGTGTTGATGATGTTTGTCGATGTAGCTCATCGCCGTCTCCCTCAACCAAGCCTGGTAGAGAGATTTCGGCGCCTCCTCCTCCTCGCCTTGTCACCTTGATCCAGCAGAGTGAGAGTCAACCGTCGAGTTTGACAGCTCACCCCTCCGAGAGGTTGCACGCGTACGCCGGGAAAGGTTCAGCAGGGTTTCGCCGTCCAAGCTTGAAGCTCTACTGGTGTATATGAAGGTGGAGATCTCAACACATGAGAAGGAGAGAGAGATTAGATCTAGTCTAATCGGATAGGTTGCCTCTAATTAGAGGTTCCTCTAATCCAACTAGAAGAGATCTAAACTTGAGAGCTTGCGAGTTGCAATTGTGTGTCTCAATATTGTGCTCTTAAAATAGGAGGGGTTGGTGTTTATATAGATGGACCAAGGGGTGGAGGGACTTGGGCAAGGGGAAAGCTCCCCTAGTCCAACTCGGTTTGGACAAGGGTAAAGCCGCCTTGCCCAATTCGGTATGGGAGGAGGAGTTGGAGTAGGACTCCAACTCCCCCCCCCCCTTTCCTCCACCGCCTCCCTCATGGCCGCCGCCGGGTGGGGCCCACCTAGGCCGAACCGACCTAGGGGGTGGGGCCCACCCCGGTGCGCCGACCTGGTAGGTGGGGCCCGCCCAAGGCCGGCCCGCCCCAGGCCACCGCCACCGCCTCTCCCCACCGTGGGCCGGTGGCCCACTAGGGTTCGGCGGGGGGAAGCCCCCCCTTCAGTGCCCTAGCCCACTACCACCATGTGGTGGTGCGGCTACCTTGGTGGGCCCTAGGGCCCATCTTGGTAGCCCCCATGGGGGCTCCAATTTAATAATAATATTTTCCATAATTATTTATTAATTAAATAAATCAATATTTAATTAACTCATAATTAAATAATACTTTGTCCAATTAATTCTCATTTGAATATTTCCTTTTACAGAATATTTCACCGAATTAATTACCTATCATATAAAACACCTTTTATACGATCCGGGACAGCCAATGTCCGCTGACAAAATACTCTGGATAAATATTTCCATCAATATATAAACCTCCGGAATAAATTCCAACCATGACAGCAACTTCTATCACCAAACAATCTCTCCGATAAAAACATATCTATCACGCAGACACTATGTCGGTGATACTCTCTCCATTGTTCCAGACCAACCATAATACACAACTAACCAATCCTAGTTTAACCGTGGCCACCCTACAGGTTCGATAACGTGTTGCTATAATTGGATAACCAATCACCGGTCATTGTCAGATCCATGGATGACCTGAATAACTGCTACCGTTATGCGAAGACACTCTGTTGAACCTGCTGGTCATTTAATATATATATATATATATCATTCCCATTACTCGCGATACCAAAACTTCACCCGAGATATAGATCCGTGGATGTTACCATGAATCAATAAGTTGATTCACAACATCTTTGTCTATCTCGTTACCGGCAAGTTCCCTTTACTCGTTTCCGTATTATGATATCCCACACGGTGTAACTTCACCATGCATTGTCTGCAAAACATATTGGATACCTTTATAATACCGAGAGGGCCCAGGGCGTATCTCTCTAATTACCGAGGAGTAATTTCCCATCTCAGAACATTAGGATATACATACACCTTGAAGCCACCCAGTGACTGCCGTTCCGACACCTAGTTACGGCCGTGCCATTGACAGTACCAAAGTAACTCTTTCAGCATGCATAACCCTAATAACCTCATGGTTAAAGGACACGTTATATAATAACATTACTGTGATAAAGCTAAGGACAAAGAAACGACTTAACGAAATCTCTTAGCATACCAAAACTTGGGTTTACCCGGCCATATTATTATCCAATAATATGCCACTCATTGATGCTGACATATACAATGTCCATGACTAGGAAAGCAGTGTCATCAAGCAATCAACAAATTAGTCCGTAAAAGAATTAGGGTATATTTTACGTGTTCATATTTTCTACACGTACGAGTGGGTTTTCCCCTGAATTACGTATCCAGAAACCACCGTAGTTATAGCATAGAGAATACAAATCATAATTGATGAATCAGATGTATAAATATATTGCCTTTTGGGCATACATTCAACACGCGGCGCTTCTTACAATAATGTCTCTCCAGCTTTAGCCTCATCTCAGCGGCGACGTCGAGAATCTTATGAGATGATGATCTGCGCATAGTAAACATTAGTTCTTTGTGCTACTCCACTAACCAAATTTATATATGCCCAAATAATTAGCCACCTCTGTTGACACATTTGACTTCCGCTCTATCTATTTTAGATAAGGTTGAAAAGATTTGGAACATTAGTCTTCATTAAAATGGTCTTCCTTTATTTAGTAATATCGTTGCGATTGTTTACGGTATACAGAGATATGTCAAAAAGGGAGGTGCATCTGAGATCATTATATGGGTTAGTAGATCTTTTTATATCTTTTGTAATCCTTTTTTGTATAATATTTTTTGTCTACGAGATGTATTCTATTACTAGAATATTTATAGTTAGAGCATCTCCAACCGCTGCTACCCTCCGGCGCGCTAAAACAAGTTTCCAGCATCGAAATAGCGTATTCGCGCGTGGCTACGCTGTTTTGGTTTAGTAGACACGCTATTTTTTAGCGCGCGAAGGATGAGGTTTTCTAGGCGCGCTAAAATAGCGCGCCGCAAACACGTATTTGGAATTTTTGAAATGAAAAGAAAATTTGAAAACTAAAATAAATAAATAGACTAAAAATATAAATATATTGATTTGACACAAACACTTTAAACGATTCGACAGGAACATAAACTAAAACGACAAACAAAAATTAAAACGGTTCCTATTAAAACTAAAACGACGACGAGTTCGATTAGTAGTCGACGTCGGAGGAGGAGAAGTCGGAGTTGTCCTGGGTGTCGGAGATGTCGTCCTGCAACGCTACCCACCTTGGATCGTCATTCGTCCAGGTGTCGACGTAATCCAGTTGCGCCATCGCCGCGGTCTTGGCCTCCCACCGCTCCTCATGGCGCTCGGCCCGCCGCTCTGCCCGCTTGTTCTGGCGGATCGTTCAGTACTCTCCTCCGCGGCGCCTTCGCGCAGGTGGCGCGCATACCAGTCTGCAACGGCGCGCTTGTCCCTCTCCGCAACGAGGCGGAGGGTGGCTCGGCGACGGTGTTGGCGACGGTCCTCGTCGGTGATTAGGCGCGGCTCCGGCGCCAGTTCCGCCGCTTGCTGCGTGTTGTGCACCGAGGGGAAGTTCATTTGGCCGCGCGGGCAGCTGAGCCTCCACGCCGCCGCGTCGTGCGCGTGGGCGGCCTCGATTGCCGTCGGGTACAACCTGAGGGGGACGTGGCTTCGCACAGGTGGCGCGCATACCAGTCCGCAACGGCGCGCTTGTCCCTCTCCGCGACGAGGCGGAGGGTGGCTCGGCGGCGGTGTTGGCGACGGTCCTCGTCGGTGATTAGGCGTGGCTCCGGCGCCAGTTCCGCTGCTTGCTGTGTGTTGTGCACCGAGTGGAAGTTCATTTGGCCGTGCGGGCAGCCGAGCCTCCACGCCGCCGCGTCGTGCGCGTGGGTGGCCTCAATTGCCGTCGGGTACGACCTGAGGGGGACGTGGTCGTCGCCGGAGCGGATCTCGGCGTAGAAGAGCCTGTTGGGGACGTGGTCGTCGCCGGAGCGGATCTCGACGTAGAAGATCCTGTTGGGGCGAGCGCGGACGTCCCGGTAGCCGGAGATGCTTCGGCGGCGCGGAAGCTCGGTGGGCGACGGCGCGGAAGCGGTGTGGGCGGCCAGTCGCGCGGGGGAGAGGAAGTGGGTCGCTTGGCGCGTGCTCGCTGGACGCTGTAATATCCCAGCGTTTAGGAGCTAACGAAGGGTAGAAATAGGAATTTGTGCATCTGCATGCATGCATCTGAAAACCTGAATAAATTTTTCGCAAACTAAAAACCCTGGAGTGATCGAGGTTTGATCATCTCATGATTTGAGCTTTTGATCGTTTCAGGTGAATTCGATAATTTTTTATATGACCTTTAGAAATTTGCTTGAAGAAGGATTTTGAATTCAAATAATTGAATTTGTAAAGTAAATTCAAATTCAAACATTTAAGAAACTAAAACAATAATTATGTAAATAAATTAATGGAGATATGAATAATTCAAATCTTTGCAATATGCATTACAACTTATGAATTCTTGCAAAGACAAACAAATAATTTTATTGATTAAAAACAAATTACATTGTCTTTACAATTATATTACAACAATCTGAATTATACAAAAAGGGAAAATTACAAATATTCCTAAACTAGAAACTCTTGTATCTTCTTCTTCATTTGATCTGCAACTTTATAATTGATTTCCTGCAATACAAAAGAAAAACAAAAACCGTATAGAATACAAAGTAGGGATTAGGGTTAGGATTATCCTCAGTCTGGTAGTGTGATGCACTACTAAACACATCATCGGATTTAAAACAAGGAATCTAGTGAAGCATCTGTTCTTAACAAAAGAATTAGCCTCAGAGCAACATCACTGGCTAAGGCAAAAAAATCCACTTGGCATGAGAAAATAATGAAGCCACTATGGATAATTCCAAACCAGCCGAAGCCATGCTTTTCAGGTCAAAAGATCTGGGGGTAGCAGGCAGGCAGCTCAAGCACACAGCTCACACATCCATGCAACTCACCTGGCTGTCAACACCACAGCACCACAACCAGTAGGGGATAAGAGCAAGGACTCGTAGCAGCTAGCAAACTAGCAATAGTGCACTAACAAATAGAACCAGTTCGAGCAAATTTCTAAAGGTCATATAAAAAATCACTCCAATCCACCCATACCACACCACCAATCTCTGTTGAAAGGAAAGCATGATGGGATAGGAAGGACAAGAGCAAGGGGAGAAGGCCAGGAGCTAGAAGGAAGCAACCTGGAGCTAGAGGAGCAAGCCAGCAAGGTGAACAAGGAGGAGAACCACAAGATCTGTAGATCAAGCAACCCAAAAGAGCCCAAGCAACACAACACATCCACCATCACACCTGCTAAGAGGTTGATTCTCTACTTCTCTAGCAAAATTAATTGCTAGTTATATATGGAGCAGGGTGGTGTGTTTACCCTTAGATAGGCATAGAGGTGCTATGCTAAGTTCATCACAGGGGATTAAAAAACCAAGTATAGCATCTGTTCTTAATAAAATTGGGCCTCAGCCTGTGCATCATAGGCAGGGGATGTAAATCCACCAAATTGGAGCAAAGGCATGTAAGCAAATCCTGTTAGGAAATACTTTAGTAATAGCACATACCAGTGTTTGATTGCTGGACACAAAGCCATTAAGGCAGAGCATCTCAAACACAATCAAATACTAGCCATTATTTCACCACATGAGCACAGAAAAGCATAAAAAGATTTCCAGAGCTAAGATAACTAGCTAGCTTCTGTGTAACTCAAATTGAGGCATCACAGCATACTTAGCTAAATTATTAAGCTAAAGAAATTATTCCCCATTTGCTCAGGGTTGAGCAACATCTTAGCAACCGAACAGATCATCACCTAAAACCACAGAATAACAAAAAATTGTGGGGAATTGTTTAGCAACACAGGGCATAGCATGGTGGTCGAGGGAGAGAGGAAGAGAGGAGAGAAGCAGCGGCTTACCATCGCCCATGGCCGTAACTCCTCGGCGACGGGGCAGTGCCCGTGTGGCCGATGAAGGAGGACCACGGGAGGAGAGCACACATCACCACCACCACGGCGGCACGGGAATGAACTTCACACCAGCCACGGCGGAGCAGCAAGGGCTGGGAGCACGGCGATGCCGCGCTGCCACCGAAACCCTAGTACGGGTTGGGGTCGAGAGCAGCCGCATCAGGCTAGTAGGAGTAAATCGCCGGGGTAGGATTGGAGAGGACGGCGGGGCGCGCCGATCGCCGCAGCACGGCGGCGGAGCTTGCCGGAGCTCACCGGAATCGGCCGGCGGTGGCGGTGGCGAGAGGAGCACGGGAGCGAGGGGAACGAGAGGAGATGAAAAATTAACCAGGGTCCGGCTCGGGTTTAGACCTGGTTCAACCAGGGTTGACCAGGGGCAATTTGGTATTTTTATAAATAAAAATTAATAAGAAAATTCTAAAAATTATATTTAATCAATATAATTAGAAATGTAATATTTTGAAGTAGTTAAAATACATAATATAATTCTAAAAGGTCTAAATATATTATTATGCAGTATTAAGTATTTTATCTTTGATTTATAACATATTTAAAATAAGATCACCAAGTTATAGGAATACAAACAATATACCAAAATGTTAAGAAAAATAAAATCTATCTATTTATATCATTTGAATGTGTGATCAATTACAATTAAAATCAATCTAAAATTGAAACAACAATTTAATTATCATTTTAAATATGGAGTTTATTTAAAATGCTATTTTGGATGCATTTCAGCTTCATTTAAAAGGCTTCACATGTTTAAATTTCAAATTTTAAAATATGTTATAATCATTTCATGCCCTACATTGTGTGCATTAAATGGTTAATTAAAATGATATTTTTCATAGGGAAAATAGTTATAAAAGGATATTTACATAATCTAAAATTGAAATCTTTACTTTATAAAATTTGATAACTTATTATTACTATCTTTAATAATTTGTTTAAATCTCTATTTCGTCATTCAAAACAAAATTATGAAACTAAGAAATTGAAACATAAAATGATGTTACTTTACTTATTTCCTTTTAAGTGTGATACCTAAGTAAAAGATAAACTTATAGGTAATTGCTCTTCATACATAAAAATACTCCATCAATTAAATAAAAGTGATACACACTCAAAGACATGAAGGCATCACATTCTAAATAAACACTAGACCCAACTCATAATCAAGTTAAGTATTAATAACATCACCTAAAGGTGATAAAACAATCTTAAGTCAAGTTAATTCGATATTATCGAACTAATGCGTAAGACTAAATTTACTTAAGCTTGGGATGTCCTTGGGGTATTTGCGATGCATTTCATTATTATGCATAATAGCATCTTGCCAGAGTTTTCTGTAGTCCTTATCGGGATTACCTTCCTATTTTTCAGAACTCGGGGTTTTACCGCAAACCCTAGAACCCCGAAGGGTTTGAACTGCTATTTCTATCCAAGGCAAGTTCACTCTTGCTCATGTCCTATTTGATTATGTTTATCAAAGTAAATGCAAAATACTATGGTTTATCATTGCATGAAAAAGTAAAACCTATCTTCGAATGATGTGAATTGCTATATATATTGTTGGCTGGCAGATGGAACCATGGTATGATGTGGTTGGTGGAGGTTCCATTTGCACGGGAAAGTATTATCTAGGACTTTATAACCAATGCCGTCAGCGTTCTTGCGCCGTAAATGAAGCGTTAACCATGAGACTTGGAATGGGACGGGAAAGTCATCTGTGATCTTCTCCCTTTCGCATGTCAACGGACTGCCAGTTCCTTAGGCTGTAGATCTTGCGGGATTACATGCACATGGGTGGGATCCCTTAATTCCCAACGGTAACTGGGGTCTATGATGGTCTGCAAGGGATGCCTAGGTATCTACCGTGAGGGGTAGAGCCAGGGGTTATTCTGCTATGCATGAATTGGGTGGGCATGCGGGGTTGTTGGAGAAGCACGGCGAATGGCTTGGATCAACAATCGGGCCCCACACCATAGGAAGTGTGGACAGGAAAGTACGTCTGGTTGTGCAACATGATGTTGGTCTCTTATGGGTAAAGTAACGCACCTCTGCAGAGTGTAAAAATGTGACATGTTACTCCACGTTCCAGGAAGGAACGACGAACGCTGCAGGAAAGGAGGCTCCTCAAGGCCCTAGCACCTGTGAATCGATGACGGGCATAGTTTTCTGAAGATAAAATAAATCTTTTCCTAAAAATGTTTTACAAAGTTATGCATGTTCATCCATGACCTTTTGGTATGGATGGTAGCTAGTGCATAAAACACCTTATTCCTATTATATGAACTTGCTGAGTAACGCTCGTGTTGCTCACTCTTTTCTCCGTTGACCCCTGCTTAGATTATTGGAGACAGCTGAGGAAGGACAGGAATCCATAGCAATGTTGGTGAGATCTTCGATAAGGAGTCAAATCAACCTGGTGGAGCTTGAAGGAGTCAACCTCTACTTTGTCGATGAATGAGTGGCGACAACAGAGCAACGGTGGACACGTCGACCACAATGCCATGGACAAGACGACTATAATTGGGTGGAGGAGCACCAATCTAGACACGGAAATTCCAGATGGATAGATTAGGTCTGTGACAACAGCAGAAGTGGATCAGAAGTTAGAGGTAGAGCTGATATTCAGCTTAGTACTACGACTTGGATCTTTTTAAGAGTTTCATTTGCACGAGACCTACTTCTGTATGTAAATGAGGTTCTCGGGATTTTGTACTGAATAGTGTTGTAATTCTATAGTGTTACCTTGAACCGACTATGTTTCTGTTGTACTACTCTAAAGGATGTAATATTTACGGAATGGTCCTTCCGTGAGTATTATGTCAACGACTTGTACACTACAACATGCAGTGGTGTGCTGGGTCACTACAGACGCGCCACGCCATATATAGTGCGGCGCACACCCCTTCGACCAACGCGCGAAAACGTTTGCCCAATGCACCTTTTCCCGCGACTGCTGGAGCGTGCGATTCATCACGTGTGGGAAATCACCTTTTGGCGTGCGCAGTAGAGCAATAATCCATCAAAAGTTAAAAGAGAGCCACAAAAGGATCTTTCGTGTATAATTCAGTTCCGGACGATTCTTTGTACAACAAACTCTTTATTTGAAACACTGCTTGAATCATCCATGGGTCTTCCCGAGGGCGCGATCAGATATAACCTTCTAAGGAAGAACAATACGGAGATTATTCTTGGATGGAAAAGGATAGGTGTATCATGTAAACAAGAGAGCTCTGAATGGTTGTGTTCGATTTAGCTGAGAGGTTTCTATATTGTTAACTATTAATTTCGTCCAGCTTAGTGACCATGGTTATAATAAAGAAAATAAGATACTAAAATTTTCAAAGAAAATAATGAATGAAGGTTTATACTTTACAAATGCAATGGTTACACATTTCAGCAGGAAAGGAAATTGACATAAATTCGAGTCGATTGATCTCCAACAAATCCTGTCAAAAAAATTCTCCATCCCATCCAGTTGTTCCACGTTCCTTATTAGGGAACAAAACAAAAGTAACAGATTAATGTCGAGCTTACTAGTAGGTCTACAAAAAACATTATATATGTGCATCTCGCTAGAAAGAATCTATGTATGTACAGGTGATGTATAAAGCGAATACTTAGGTGGTGCTTAAGCCAAAATTAGAAGGGCGCGGTAGCAACGTCTCGGTCCTTGTCGGTGCGTCCATACTGGTGGCAAAAGCCGTCACCGTCAAGAAACACGTCCGGGTTAAACAGGTCATCGTCCTCGTAGCCGCCGTCGTCGTTGTCATCCTCGGAGTCGGCCATGGAGTTGATCTTCCTGACGCCGAGCACCGGCTTGAGACCCTGCACACACATATACATCAAGGTTAAATCCCATTCCTAAGGATCAGGCGGAGAACATATATAGACGCCGGGATCGGCCGAGGGATCGATCAACACCCCACGGCCACGGTTCAGATTGTAAAGCTGGCTGGTTCTTTACCTCGGTGAAGATCCGGACGGCGTCCTGTGGGGAGTGCGTTCTGAGGACGTAGAGCGCCGCCTCCCTGGCGTCCTTGAGCTCGTCGAGGGACAGCGCCTTGGGCTCCCGCTCCATGGACTCCATCCTCCCCGGCCCTGCTGCAGCTGCTTCAGGCCTCATCGATCTGACGAAGCTGTATGAATGTCTATGGCTTCTGTTCTGTTCTAGCTATAGCTTTTTTTTTTTTACAGCAGTTCTAGCTATAGCTTGACGATGTAGCTCGTGGTGAGGCAGAGAAGAGAGTTCCCTTTCTTCCCGCGTGGATGTCTATTTATACCTTGAGTCGTCGCGGCCGGACGGTGAGAAAAATAAGCACGAAGCTCCGACGTGTCTACACTCACGGTGCACACGTGGCCGGAACGCGGCGGACGCGTGGGACGAAAAGCGATGAAGCCGTCGCCGGGTCGGAGTCGTCGTCGGCCGGGCGGCCGGCATGGCATGGCGGCCGCTGCATGGCGCACGTGGCGCCCGCTCAACTCGTGGAGAGGCGGCGTGGGCGTTCCGGCCGGTGGTTAACCACCTCGTGGGCCGTGACGTGTGGTCCGGCCGGGCCGCGTGTACTGTAACCGACCGACTCTTGGCCAGCTCGCGACTCGTTCGGGTGTACTAGACATCATGCGTGTGATTATTAATTGATGAAACATAATAAAAACATTAAAGCAATAAAAATAACAATTAGGTAAATGATTTAATAAATGTTTGAATAATGAAACCTTACAATAAATATTACGACTTATTGAATTCTTGCAAAGAGAAACCAATCATTTTACTGATTAAACACAAATTACAATGTCTTGACAACTTTATTACAACGAACTGAAATCCAAAAAGGAAAATTACAATTGTTTTCTAAACTAAAATGTATTGTATTTATGTTTCTTCTTGTTGATCATTATTCCAATATTGTTTTCCTGCAAAGCCAAAAAAAGAGTAAAAAGAAAAAAGAAAACAAATACAAAGATGGGGTTAGGATTAGTATTACTCTGAATCTAGCAATAAGATGTATTGCTATTTGCATCATCGAGTTTAATTAGGCGACTAAGTATAGTATATGTTCTTAAATCACCACTTTAGCCTCAGGACACCCTCATTGGCTGGATTGTCACAGAAATCCACTTGGCATGCAAAAGAAATGTATCACACAAGAATAAGATCAAGCACACCTGAGCACAGGTTGATACTTATGCTCTAGCAAAATTACTTGCTAAATACACAGCAATGGGTGTACTGGATTATTGCCTTAGCTAAGCATAGTGATACTATGCTAATATCATCACAGGGGAGTAAAAAGACCAAGCAAAGCATCTGTTCTTATTAAAAAGGGCATAGTGATGCTATGCTAATATCATCACAGGGGAGTAAAAAGACCAAGCAAAGCATCTGTTCTTATTAAATTGAGCCTCAGCCTATGCATCATAGGCAAAGGGCAAATGACCCACAATTCTGAGCAAAAACATACGCAAATATTGCTTTTCACAGCTATGTATCAAGCATAGATCCAATACTTGATGTTGGGCACAAAACCCACAAAGGGGAGAGGCACCACAAGCACACATATGCACTAAAAGCACCACTGAGCAGTATAATCAAATTTGGCTTAGCTAATTACTTCTGTGTAACTCAATTGAGCCATCACAGCAATCAAAGCTAAATAATTTAGTTCAAACAAATGAATTGCACTACAACAAGGCACAATTAGAGCATAATAACAAAGGGGCAAATCATCAGAAGCATTTTCTGAACCCAAGGTTTAGAACAACATCAGCTGCACATCACAGTAATAGCGAGTATAATTCCAGCACACACAGCAGATAACAGTATTTGCCCTCAGTCTAGCATAGTGATGCTATGCTAAATCATCACAGGGAAGTAAAAAGACCAAGCATAGCATCTGTTCTTAATAAATTGAGCCTCAGCCTATGCACTACAACAGGGCACAATTAGATTTTAAATCAAGCACAACATCTGCCCTAAATAAATT
Organism: Poa pratensis; assembly: GCA_947311845.1. Taxonomy (NCBI): domain Eukaryota; kingdom Viridiplantae; phylum Streptophyta; class Magnoliopsida; order Poales; family Poaceae; genus Poa; species Poa pratensis. The sequence continues at coordinate 26,852,397 of CAMZMU010000072.1, read as the reverse complement.
TTGGGCCTCAGCCTATGCATCATAGGCAGGGGAGATCAATCCACAAATCTGAGCAAAGGCACATAAGCAATTGTTGCTTGTTTACATGTGCTGGTAGCACAGGTGCAACACATGGATTGTTGGGCACAAATTCCACAGGAAAAAGCACCTCAAGCACAAGCCAGTGAACCAGGAAACTGGATTAGCTGAGCATGAATAATTTTGTTCATCAACAGAAGCACAGGAAAGCATAAAAATAATTCCTTAGCTAAATTTATTAGCTAGCTTGTGTGTAACTCAAATAGAGCCATCACAGTATGCAAAGCTAAAATTATTTAGCTATAGAAATCATTTCACACTTGCATAGAGCAGATCACAGCAATAGCCACTAAATCATCTCCAGAAAATAGCACTACGGAAATAGAGCACATCTAGTGTTCATCACAGGAGCAGCAGAGCAACTCAACACTTAATAACAGAGATCAAGCAATCCCGAAGAGCCATAAATAGCACAACATCATCACCACCACACCTGATAAGAGGCTGATGCTCTATTTCTCTAGCAAAATGAACTGCTAGTTACACATGGAGTAGGGCGGTGCATATTTCCCTCAGATAGGAATAGAATTGCTATGCTAGTTCATCACAGGGATTTTAAATCAAGCACAACATCTGCTCTAAATAAATTTTGGGCCTCAGCCTGTGCATCATAGGCAGGGGAGATAAATCCACAAATCTGAGCAAAGGCACATAAGCAATTGTTGCTTGTTTACATGTGCTGGTAGCACGGGTGCAGCACATGGATTGCTGGGCACAAATTCCACAGGAAAAAGCACCTCAAGCACAAGCCAGTGAACCAGGAAACTGGATTGGCTGAGCATGAATACTTTTGTTCATCAACAGAAGCACATGAAAGCATAAAAAGAATTCCTTAGCTAAATTTATTAGGTAGCTTATGTGTAACTGAAATAAAGGCATCGCAGCATGCAAAGAAACACTTTTGTACATTACTATTAAAGTGAATAAAAGGGAGATTACATTGCTTGTGTACACTCTCAGGAGGTTTGACAATGCACTGTATACCCTAATATTACCAAATTGCACCAAAAAGAGCTAATAAAAAATTACAGCTAAGCCACCAACATCATTAGCTTCAGAGCTGCAAGCTCATCACAAGCATAAAGCATACCAGAGCTAGTTCTTGCTCTGAAGAAGCACAGGAAAACATTAAAAAAAATTGTGTTGTGCTATTCTTTTCTACCAAATCGTTGATTTGAAGTACATCCAGGGCATTGGATTTGATCACAACCATGCCCAGGAACCCTAATTCGACACTATTCTTCTTTGTCAGCAGCAAGACCGACATGGACAGTACTCAAATTTAGTGGAGCACAGCAGGAGGTAGTGTAGCTCATCACAGTGATCTAAAATACAAAGATACACTCGAAGTACCAATGTATTGGGTCGGCTAGCTATGGATGGAGCTAGTCGACCATGGATTCTAGAGGGTAGAGAGGTTAAAGAGGAGAAGGAGGGGGACACATACCTGAGGACCTCGACCGTAGCTCCAGGGACGACAGGGCATGCGTGCGCAACCCTAGAGGGGGCCGGAGGTGGAAGACGACCATCTTCGTCTCCGAGATGGAAGAAGGAGGCGACGACGGCAGGAACAGCGACTGTGGCGGCGTCGTGTCACCACCAGGAGGCCCTACGCTCGAAGCTGAGCGCAGGAGCGTGGCGGAGCAACCGAGCGACGGTAAGCACCAAAACCCTAGCTGGGGAGTAGGGTTGCGTATGAGCCAGGCGGCGGCGGAAATTCAGATCGAGCTGGACAGGAAGGAGGAGGGCACTGAGGCACGTCGTTTTCGACCGACGGCGGTGGCCGAGGCGACCGGAGCTGGCCGTGGAAGCAAGGCAACGGCGTCGGCGATTTGGGAATCGAGAGAGAGAGAGAGGTCGGGAAGGAGACCAACCGGAGGGGAGGACTGCGGGGTATTTTTTGGATTTGCGAGGGGTTTTTTGCGAAATGTCGCGCCAAAATCCGGGCGCGGCGGGTGACCGGCTGGCAACCGAGTGACGTGGTGCATCCTGATTGGTAGAAATTCAATCGTGAACGGCACGGCGCGCTGGGGCTGTCGTGGATGGTTTCTGGCCGTTGGATCGCTCGGATCGGACGGTCCGGAAAAGCAAGTGACGTGGCTCGAGGGATCTGGGGTGGTTCATTCAAGATTTGATATATTGATCTATGCCCGCTGCTTCGCGATATCCAGCTCTTTTTCTTTTCCGCGAATATGCATTTGTTCCGCACGCGAGTCAGAGCATCTCCAACAGCAGCGCTAAAAACGCCGCGCGCCCAAGAAACCGCCGATATCGTGCGCGCGCACCCGTTTCGGCGTCTCCAGCAGCCGCGCTAAAACTCCGCGCGCGGTAAAAAGGGGCCAGCGCGCTAGCCCAAGCGGTACTCGTTGCGCTGAATTTGGGGCGGCCGCTCCAGCGCGCGGTGCAAAAGCAAATTGCGCACGAGAGAGCAACCATCACCCGGAAAATTCCCGCTGCTCCCGCCGTCGCCCTGCCTTTGCCTAGCGCGTGGTGCCGCCGGCAGAATTCCGGCGATGGAAGGCCAATCGAGCGTTCCTCCGACCCCTCCCTACGTCCGTGACCCCTCTCCCGTCGGCGCCGCCGTAAACCCTAGCGCGAGCGTGACCACCTCCGCCGTCGGCGCCACACCAAATCCCGGCATGGGGCTGATACGTCTCAAACGTATCTATAATTTTTGATGTTCCATGCTTGTTTTATACCAATTGCTACATGTTTTGCATCTACTTTATATCACTTTTATACATTTTTTGGGACTAACCTATGAACAAGATGCCGAAGTGCCAGTTCCTGTTTTCTGCTGTTTTTGTATTCCAAAAAAGCTAGTCTACAAATATTCTCGGAATTGGACGAAACTTCACGGGGATCCCTATTTTACCAGAACTCACCTGACGGACCAAAGGAGCAACAGAGGAGAGCCAGGAGGTGGCCACACGCACCTAGGGCACGGGCCCCACCTCTGCCGCGCCCTAGGGTGGTGTGGGCCTCTCGGGGGTCTCCAGCCGCTGCCCTTTCGCCTACTTATTCCCCCCGACGCGAAAACCTAAAGTGCCTGAGCAAATATCCACGAAAAGTTCCAGAGACACCGCCGCCGTCAAGCCTAGCTCGGGAGGGTCCAGAACCTCTTCCCGGCACCCTGCCGGAGAGGGGAATCGTCACCGGAGGCTTCTACATCGCCATGCCTGCCTCCGAAGTGATGCGTGAGTAGTTCATCCTTGGACTACGGGTCCATAACAGTAGCTAGATGGTTGTCTCTCCAATTTGTGCCATCATGTTTAGATCTTGTGAGCTGCCCTACATGATCAAGATCATATTATTGTAATGCTACATGTTGTGTTTGCTGGGATCCGATGAATATTGAGTACTATGTCAAGTTGATTGTCAATCTATCTTAAGATCTTGCATCCTTTCCGTTACTCGTAGATGCTTTGGCCAAGTAGATGCTTGTAACTCCAAGAGAGAGTATTTATGCTAGATAGTGGGTTCATGCCTCCATTTAATCTGGGATAGTGACAGAAAGTTCTAAGGTTGTGGAGGTGCTGTTGCCAATAGGGGTAACCTAACGATGCTATGTCCATGGGCATATGTGTTTGTTTACATTACGCGCTTTACTTAATGCGATTATCCATTGCTTGCAACTTAATACCAACGGGGGACTCGGATGACAACCCGGCGGTGGATTATTAGTCATAGATGTTGTTGGATAATGGTCTATGTATCTTGTCGTAATGCCCAATTAGATATCATAGTAGTGATCATGTTATGTATATGCATTGTCATGCGCTCACTATTTGTCAATTGCCCAGCTGTAATTTGTTCACCCAACATGTTAGTTATCTTTTATGGAGAGACACCACTAGTGAACTGTGGACCCCGGTCCATTCTTTTACACTGATTAAACAACCACAAACTGCAAACTATTCATTTTTCATTCTCTGCAATTTAATACTCATTTTTCACACCATACGTCTAATCCTTTGTTTTCAGCAAGCCGGTGAGATTTACAACCTCACTGTTTCGTTGGGGCAAAGTAGTTTGATTGTGTTGTGTGCAGATTCCACGTTGGTGATCGTCTTGCGCCTTGCGAGCCACCAACAACCTTTTGAAGAGTTGCTGCTCCTACTGGTTCTATAAGCTTGATTTCTTTCTGAGAGAAAACTTGCTGCTGAACTGCATCATACCTTCCTCTTGGGGTCTCCCAACGAGCGTGTGATTCACGCCATCAAGCATATTTTCTGGCGCCGTTGCCGGGGAGACAGCGGTCTTCTGCAAGGGGAGTTTCACGCTTCCAATCTCTTTACTTTGTTTTTGTCTTGCTTAGTTTATTTTATTTTATCTTGTTTGCTTTCAATTATCAAAAACAAAAAAAAATTAGTTACTTGCATCTAGTTTACTTTCAAGTTATTTTCTGTCCTGTTTTTAATTCTGCTAAAATGAGTACTCCTGAGAACACTAAGTTGTGTGATTTCACTAGCACGAATAACAATGATTTCATTTGCACACCTATTGCTCCACCTGCTGCTTCAGCGTAATTTTATGAAATTAAACCTGCGCTTTTAAATCTTGTTATGAAAGAGCAATTTTCTGGTGTTAGTACTGATGATGTTGTTCACCTTAATAACTTTGTTGAACTTTGTGAAATGCAAAAGCTCAAGGAAGTAGATGGTGATATTATTAAACTGAAACTTTTTCCTTTCTCCTTGAGAGGACGTGCTAAAGAATGGTTGCTATCTTTGCCTAGAAATAGTATTGATTCATGGACTAAATGCAAAGATGCTTTTATTGGAAAATATTATCCTCCTGCTAAGATTATTTCTTTGAGAAGTAGCATAATGAATTTTAAGCAATTTGATAATGAACATGTTGCTCAAGCATGGGAGAGAATGAAATCATTGGTTAAAAATTGTCCCACTCATGGACTGACTACTTGGATGATCATCCAAACCTTCTATGCATGATTAAATTTTTCTTCAAGGAATTTATTGGATTCGGCCGCTGGAGGTACCTTTATGTCCATCACTTTGGGTGCTGCAACAAAGCTTCTAGATGATATGATGATTTATTATTCTGAGTGGCACACCGAGAGAGCTCCAACAGGTAAGAAGGTAAATTCTGTTGAGGAAACCTCTTCCTTGAGTGCCAAAATTGATACTATTATGTCTATGCTTGCAAATGGTTAAACACATTTTGATCCAAATAATGTTCCTTTAGCTTCTCTGGTTGTTCAAGAAGAGCATGTTGATGTGAACTTCATTAAAAATAATAACTTCAACAACAATGCTTATAGGAATAATTTTGGTAATGGCAATTATAGGCCCTATCCTTCTAATAGTGGCAATGGTTATGGAAATTCCTATAGTAACTCCTATAACAATAATAAGAGTGTACCCTCCGATCTTGAAGTTATGCTTAAGGACTTTATTAGTTCACAAACTGCTTTCAATAAAACTGTTGAGGAGAAATTTGGGAAAATTGATGTGCTTGCCTCTAAAGTTGATAGTCTTGCTCTTGATGTTGACTTGTTGAAACTAAAGAACCCGCCTCATGATGTTAAAGAGAGCAAAACTCTCAATGCTATACAAGTTAAAATTGATAACAATGTGAGGATGTTAGCTGAATTGCATGCTAGATGGGAAAGAGAGGATGAAATTGCTAGAAAGAATAATATTGCTAGAGTTTACACTATTACTACTTCTGAAAATGCTTCAAACTCAAGTGTTAGCAAACATCCTACCATTAATGGCAAGATAATTGGTGTTGGTAATGTGTCCACTTCTATTGTAAACTCCATTACTTTTGATAATAATGACTTTGATTTTGATGGTTGCAATATTTCTGAAGTAATTCTTGCAAAAGCTAGCTAGAAGTCCTAATGCTAGTGCTATAAACATGGCTTTTACTAAACATATTACTAATGCTCTCATGCAAGTTAGGGAAGATAAATTAAAACATGAAGCTTCTATCCCTAGGAAGTTAGAAGATGGTTGGGAGCCCATCATTAAAATGAAATTGAATGATTTTGATTGCAATGCTTTGTGTGACCTTGGTGCTAGTATTTCTGTTATGCCTAAAAGATTTTATGATATGCTTGATTTAGCACCTTTGGAAAATTGTTACTTGGATGTTCACCTTGCTGATTCTACCATTAAAAAACCTTTGGGAAGAATTGATGATGTTCTTATCATGGTTAACAACAATTATGTCACCGTTGATTTTATTGTGTTGGATATTGAATGCAACCCATCATGCCCTATTGTGCTGGGAAGACCTGTTGATGTTTCTTCACTTGGTAATACTTGATGCATGCTTTATGCCTAGATAAAAGGCGTTAAAGAAAATCGCTTATGGGAGGCAACCCATTATTTTTATTTCTGCAATTTTTCTTTTATTGAGTCAAGGAGGATGTTTACTTCTGTAGCAACTCCTTTGTATCTTTATTTTCTCACATTGTTGTGCCAAGAGTAGCCTCTAATGTTAAGACGATGCTTAATTTTGATTGCTGCGCAGAAACAGATTTTTGCTGTTCACTGTATGAAATTCCTAAAATCACCAGATTGTTAATTAAATCTGAAACTTTTTGTGCGCAATCTTTATGAATATCTGAATCTTTCGTTAGTTTAAAGTTTTTTGATTTGAGCGTCGTAAGTGACTTGAAAAAATTCGTCTTTGCGGACTGTTCTGTTTTAGACAGATTATGCCTTTTTATTTTGCATTCTCTCTTTTACTAGTGTTGAGTGAAATTCTTTTTTGGGTGGAAGAGCTTCACATAACATCAGTGGCTATAGCTAATGTTTAAAGTAACAAGTCATATTGCATCTATATAGAACATGTGAGTTTTTGATTATGCACTAACCCTCTAATGAGATCTACTTTGAGTTTGGTGTGACGGAAGTTTTCAAGAGTCAAGAGAGAAGGATGATATAATAGGATCAAGAAGAGTGAAGAGCTTAAGCTTGGGGAGGCTCCCATGGATCTCCCCAGCATATTTCAAGAAGACTCAAACGTCTAAGCTTGGGGATACCCAAGGCATCCCCTTCTTCATCGTCAAAATTATCAGGTCATCTCTAGTGAAACTATATTTTAATTCTTTCACATCATATGTACTTTTCTTGGAGCGTCTGTGTGCTTTTATTTTCAGTATTGCACTTTTATTTTCAATAAAGCTTGACTGGACCCTAGCATTCTTGATTGGGAGAGAGACACGGTCCACTTTTTCATGAGAATACTCCTATTCTTCACTTATATTTGTTGAGTATTCATATCTAGCGTTGTTCAGCTTTTAGCTCTTATTTTCATGTATCTCTTGTCAGAGCTATTAGCTTTCTTTTGTAGAAAGTACTCTCTTGCTTCGCTTATATTTGTTTGGAGAGTTGATTAAATAAATTGATTGGTGTTTGGTTGGTTCAGAAAATGTTGCATATCGTAATTAGTATAAGGAAAAACTTGCTCAATCTTGTAGATCACTAATTTGGATAACTTGATGCTTGTCAATTGTTTTGATTTAACAAGTAGATCATGATTAAATTGTGCATCACATGGGTTAAGCCTATTAGTGAAGAACTACCGTAAAAGCTTGTTGAAAATTTGGTTTGCATCGGTGGTATCTCTAAGGTCTAGATATTTTCTAATAACAGAGTTTAGTTAACAAGGAAGACGGTATGAAGTCTTATAACGTTTGCAATATGTTTGTCATATAAAACTTGGTGTATGATACGTCTCAAACGTATCTATAATTTTTGATGTTCCATGCTTGTTTTATACCAATTGCTACATGTTTTGCATCTACTTTATATCACTTTTATACATTTTTTGGGACTAACCTATTAACAAGATGCCGAAGTGCCAGTTCCTGTTTTCTGCTGTTTTTTGTATTCCAGAAAAGCTAGTCTGGAAATATTCTCGGAATTGGGCGAAACTACACGGGGATCCCTATTTTTCCAGAACTCACCTGACGGAGCAAAGGAGTAGCAGAGGAGGGCCACGTGGGCCCCACACGTGGCTAGGGCGCGGGGCTCCCCCCGGCGCGCCGAGGGTGCGTTTGGGCCCCACGGGGGCCTCCAGCCGCCGCCCTTTCGCCTACTTATTCCCCCCGACACGAAAACCCTAAGGGCCTGAGCAAAAATCCACGAAAAGTTCCAGAGACACCGCCGCCGTCAACCCTAACTCGGGAGGGTTCAAAACCTCTTCCCGGCACCCTGCCGGAGAGGGGAATTGTCACCGAGGCTTCTACATCGCCATGCCTGCCTCCGGAGTGATGCGTGAGTAGTTCATCCTTGGACTACGGGTCCATAGCAGTAGCTAGATGGTTGTGTCTCCACTTTGTGCCATCATGTTTTGATCTTGTGAGCTGCCCTACATGATCAAGATCATATTATTGTAATGCTACATGTTGTGTTTGCTGGGATCCGATGAATATTGAATACTATGTCAAGTTGATTATCAATTTATCTTATATGTTATTTAAGATCTTGCATGCTTTCCGTTACTCGTAGATGCTTTGGCCAAGTAGATTCTTGTAACTCCAAGAGAGAGTATTTATGCTAGATAGTGGGTTCATGCCTCCATTTAACCTGGGACAGTGACAGAAAGTTCTAAGGTTGCGGATGTGTTGTTGCCACTAGGGATAACCTAACGATGCTATGTCCACGGGCATATGTGTTTGTTTACATTACGCGCTTTACTTAATGCAATTATCCGTTGCTTGCAACTTAATACCAACAGGGGACTCGGATGACAACCCGGCGGTGGATTATTAGTCATAGATGTTGTTGGATAACGGTCTATGTATCTTGTCGTAATGCCCAATTAAATATCATATTAGTCAACATGTCATATATATGCATTGTCATGCGCTCACTATTCGTCAATTGCCCAGCTGTAATTTGTTCACCCAGCATGTTAGTTATCTTTTATGGAGAGACACCACTAGTGAACTGTGGACCCCGGTCCATTCTTTTACACTGATTAAAGAACCACAAACTGCAAACTGTTCCTTTTTCATTCTCTGCAATTTAAATCATTTTCCACACGAGACGTTTAATCCTTTGTTTTCAGCAAGCCGGTGAGATTGACAACCTCACTGTTTCGTTGGGGAAAAGTACTTTGATTGTGTTGTGTGCAGGTTCCACGTTGGTGATCGTATTGCGCCGTGCGAGCCACCAACAACCTTCTGAAGAGTTGCTGCTCCTACTGGTTCGATAACCTTGGTTTCTTTCTGAGGGAAAACTTGCTGCTGAACTGCATCATACCTTCCTCTTGGGTCTCCCAACGAGCGTGTGATTCACGCCATCAAGCTCTTTTTCTGGCGCCGTTGCCGGGGAAGTACTCATCATCACCATCATCATCATCCTAGAATACTCTCCCGTCAACAGGTGCCAGCATCTTTTTCTGGCGCCGTTGCCGGGGAGACAGCAGTCTTCTGCAAGGGGAGTTTCACGCTTCCAATCTCTTTACTTTGTTTTTGTCTTGCTTAGTTTATTTTATTTTATCTTGTTTGCTTTCAATTATCAAAAACACAAAAAAATTAGTTTCTTGCATTTAGTTTATTTCGGTTTGTTATTATGTCTAGTTATTTATTTGCTATCAATGTTCTCTTTTGAAACAAAATCTTATTGGCTAAGTGGGTTCACGGAGGAAAACAAATTATTATAAGGAATACCGCTTGTCTCAAAAAGGGAAATATTTATGGGAACAAATAAGTAGATTGAATTATTTTGCTAAAAACTTGTGCTCTACTTATGATGAATCCTACTGCTTTAATGAATCTTTATGTTGTAGAAGGCATAAACACCTCCCTTTCCAATGTGATTATAATGATAATGAAACTTTGGCTGCTTATGCTAAAGGAAATTATGACTTTGGTAATCTTGAGCGAATTGAAGAATTTTTTGTTTTTAAGGGTGCCTATGAAATTGCTGGTTATATTCAAAATGATGATGCTCCTTGTAGAACTGAGAATTATGCTATACTTGGTTATTGCCTTGAATATTATAATGATAATCCTTATATCACTGAATTTCTTGAGAAAATTTATTCTCCAGAACAACTTGCTACCTTTCAGGAACCTGTGGGAGAAGAAACTGCTAAAACTGAAAGCTCATTGGATGAAAAAGAGGAAGAGAGTGATGAACAAAAGGAGGATCTACCTTCTAATGATAGTAACTCTTTAACTCTTACATTATATGATTACCCTCCATGCCTACCTAAGGAGGAAGAGTGCTATATTGTTGAATGTCATGATTCTATTGAAATATCTCTTTTGATAAATTTGAAGTAAACAACCTCCTTGACTCAATAAAAGAGGAAATTGCAGAAAGTAAAAATGTGCTCCCTAATGTTATATATGATAATGCTCTTGATGATGGTCCTATATTGCCTAATGATATTTATTATACTACTATTGTCAAAAGTGGGTTTAATGACCCCTGTTTTTGAGCTTAATAAAAATTATGTGTTTGTAGATCATGAAAAGCATGCTTTATGTGATAGTTATATTGTTGAGTTTGTTCATGATGCTACTGAAAGTTATTATGAGAGAGGAAAATATGGTTGTAAAAGTTTTCAAGTTACTAAAACACCTCTCTTTATGTTGAAAGTTTTGAAGTTGCATTTGTTTCATCTTTCTATGCTAGTTGCTTTATGCTTCAATAATTTATTTTTTACAAGATTCCTTGCATAGGAAGTGGGTTAGACTTAAATGTGTTTGATATTTGCCTCTTGATGCTCTCTTTTGTTTTTCAACTCTTATTCTTATGAGAGCATCATTAAAATCTTCTAGCCTAGCTAAAAGGCATTAAAGAAAGCGCTTTTGGGAGGCAACCCATTATCTTTTTTTTCAGTTTAGTCAAGGAGGATGTTTACTTCTGTAGCAACTCCTTTGTATCTTTATTTTCTCGCATTGTTGTGCCAAGAGTAGCCTCTAATGTTAAGACGATGCTTAATTTTGATTGCTGCGCAGAAACAGATTTTTGCTGTTCACTGTACGAAATTCCTAAAATCACCAGATTGTTAATTAAATCTGAAAATTTTTGTGCGTAATCTTTATGAATGTCTGAATCTTTCATTAGTTCAGAGTTTTCGATCTGAGCGTCGTAAGTGCCGAAAAAATTCGTCTTTGCGGACTGTTCTGTTTTAGACAGATTATGCCTTTTTATTTTGCATTCTCTCTTTTACTAGTGTTGAGTGAAATTCTTTTTTGGGTGGAAGAGCTTCACATAACATCAGTGGCTGTAGCTAATGTTTAAAGTAACAAATCATATTGCGTCTTATAGAACATGTGAATTTTTGATTATGCACTAACCCTCTAATGAGATCTACTTTGAGTTTGGTGTGACGGAAGTTTTCAAGGGTCAAGAGAGAAGGATGATATAATAGGATCAAGAAGAGTGAAGAGCTTAAGCTTGGGGAGGCTCCCATGGATCTCCCCAGCATATTTCAAGAAGACTCAAGCGTCTAAGCTTGGGGATGCATCCCCTTCTTCATCGTCAAAATTATCAGGTCATCTCTAGTGAAACTATATTTTAATTCTTTCACATCATATGTGCTTTTCTTGGAGCGTCTGTGTGCTTTTATTTTCAGTATTGCACTTTTATTTTCAATAAAGCTTGACTGGACCCTAGCATTCTTGATTGGGAGAGAGACACGCTCCGCTTTTTCATGAGAATACTCCTATTCTTCACTTATATTTGTTGAGTATTCATATCTAGCGCTGTTCAGCTTTTAGCTCTTGTTTTCATGTATCTCTTGTCAGAGCTATTAGCTTTCTTTTGTAGAAAGTACTCTCTTGCTTCACTTATATTTGTTTGGAGAGTTGATGAAATAAATTGATTGGTGTTTGGTTGGTTCAGAAAATGTTGCATGTGGTAATTGGTATAAGGAAAAACTTGCTTAATCTTGTAGATCACTAATGGATAACTTGATGCTTGTCAATTGTTTTGAGTTAACAAGTAGATCATGATTAAATTGTGCATCACATGAGTTAAGCCTATTAGTGAAGAACTACCGTAAAGCTTGTTGAAAATTTGGTTTGCATCGGTGGTATCTCTAAGGTCTAGATATTTTCTAATAACAGGGTTTGGTTAACAAGGAAGACGGTATGAAGTCTTATAACGTTTGCAATATGTTTGTCATATAAAACTTGGTGTACGGGTTGATATTCTTGTTTGCTTACATAACCTTGCTAGCCTAAACTCTGTACTGAGAGGGAATGCTTCTCGTGCATCCAAATCCTTGAGCCAAAATCCATGCCATTTGTGTCCACCATAACTACCTATATGTGGTATTTCCTTGCCACTCCAAGTAAATTTTTCATGTGCTACCTTTAAATTATTCAAAATGTTATTATTCCCTTTTTGTGTCAATGTTTACTAGCTCATGAGGAATTAGTGTGGTTATTCTTTATTCTATTTGTGAATGGACTTTTACACCTGGACTAGTGGCATATACATCCGCTTATCCAATAACTTGCAAAAAGAGCTGGCAACGGGGTGCCCAGTCCCAATTAATTACAACTTTAACCAATTAATTCTCTTCACACTTTTGCCCTGATTCATCAGTAAGCAATGACAAACAGTGAAATACCTGAATGTGTGTAAACCAAAGAGAAAGAGGGATGATCTGCCTTGCTGGTAGAAATAACGTCCTTCATGGGAGCCGCTCTTAAAAGTCCGTTGACAGGTAGAATACTGTTCTCACCCGCTACCATTCGTTGACAATTAACAAACACCTCTCAAAAATAGATACTCCTCCATGGTATGTGATTGATGGAAGGCACCCGAGGATTCGGTTAGCCATGGCTTGTGTTAGCAAGGTTGGGAGGAGTATCAAATATTTTATGCAATCTCTATATGCTTTCAAAAACCTAAAAGCTCTAGCACATGATTTAATCCCTGCTTCCCTCTGCGAAGGGCCTTTCTTTTACTTTTATGTTGAGTCAGTTTTCCTATTCTTTCTGTCTTCCACAAGCAAACACTAGTGTCAACTTTGTTACAACATGCGTTATATGCAATGTATTGGACTTGTTATACTACTTTGTGTTGACAATATCCATGAGATAAATATGTTGAAAGTTGAAGCAAATGCTGAAACTAAATTCTTCCTTTGTGTTGATTAAATACCTTTTATTAGAAACTATTGCTTTATGAGTTAACACTTATGCAAAACTGTTTGATGCTTGTCTCGAAAGTACTATTCATGAAAACGTTTAGCTTGTGTGATTCATTGTTTACTCATTATCTATTTGGTAGCAAATTATAGACCATTGACTTGGATCACTTCATTCATTTACATGTGCCTTGCAATATTATATGATCAAGATTATGATGGTAGCATGTCACCTCAAAAATTATTTTGTTTTTATCGTTTACCTACTCGAGGACGAGTAGGAACTAAGCTTGGGGATGCTGATACGTCTCAAACGTATCTATAATTTTTGATGTTCCATGCTTGTTTTATACCAATTGCTACATGTTTTGCATCTACTTTATATCACTTTTATACATTTTTTGGGACTAACCTATTAACAAGATGCCGAAGTGCCAGTTCCTGTTTTCTGCTGTTTTTGTATTCCAGAAAAGCTAGTCTGGAAATATTCTCGGAATTGGACGAAACTACACGGGGTCCCTATTTTTCCAGAACACCTGACGGAGCGAAGGAGCAGCAGAGGAGGGCCACCAGGGCCCCACACGCTAGGGCGCGGGCCCCCCTGCCGCGCCCTAGGGTGGTGTGGGCCCCTCGGGGGTCCAGCCGCCGCCCTTTCGCCTACTTATTCCCCCCGACGCGAAAACCCTAAGTACCTGAGCAAATATCCACGAAAAGTTCCAGAGACGCCGCCGCCGTCAACCCTAGCTCGGGAGGGTTCAGAACCTCTTCCCGGCACCCTGCCGGAGAGGGGAATCGTCACCGGAGGCTTCTACATCGCCATGCCTGCCTCCGGAGTGATGCGTGAGTAGTTCATCCTTGGACTACGGGTCCATAGCAGTAGCTAGATGGTTGTCTCTCCACTTTGTGCCATCATGTTTAGATCTTGTGAGCTGCCCTACATGATCAAGATCATATTATTGTAATGCTACATGTTGTGTTTGCTGGGATCCGATGAATATTGAATATTATGTCAAGTTGATTATCAATCTATCTTATATGTTATTTAAGATCTTGCATGCTTTCCGTTACTCGTAGATGCTTTGGCCAAGTAGATGCTTGTAACTCCAAGAGAGAGTATTTATGCTAGATAGTGGGTTCATGTCTCCGTTTAACCTGGGACAGTGACAGAAAGTTCTAAGGTTGTGGATGTGCTGTTGCCACTAGGGATAACCTAACGATGCTATGTCCACGGGCATATGTGTTTGTTTACATTACGCACTTTACTTAATGCAATTATCCGTTGCTTGCAACTTAATACCAACGGGGGACTCGGATGACAACCCGGCGGTGGATTATTAGTCATAGATGCTGTTGGATAACGGTCTATGTATTTGTCGTAATGCCCAATTAAATATCATAGTAGTCAACATGTCATGTATATGCATTGTCATGCGCTCACTATTCGTCAATTGCCCAGCTGTAATTTGTTCACCCAACATGTTAGTTATCTTTTATGGAGAGACACCACTAGTGAACTGTGGACCCCGGTCCATTCTTTTACACTGATTAAACAACCACAAACTGCAAACTGTTCCTTTTTCATTCTCTGCAATTTAATACTCATTTTCCACACCATACGTTTAATCCTTTGTTTTCAGCAAGCCGGTGAGATTGACAACCTCACTGTTTCGTTGGGGCAAAGTACTTTGATTGTGTTGTGTGCAGATTCCACGTTGGTGATCGTATTGCGCCGTGCGAGCCGCCAACAACCTTCTGAAGAGTTGCTGCTCCTACTGGTTCGATAACCTTGGTTTCTTTCTGAGGGAAAACTTGCTGCTGAACTGCATCATACCTTCCTCTTGGGGTCTCCCAACGAGCGTGTGATTCACGCCATCAAGCTCTTTTTCTGGCGCCGTTGCCGGGGAAGTACTCATCATCACCATCATCATCATCCTCGAATACTCTCCTGTCAACCAGGTGCCAGCATCTTTTTTTGGCGCCGTTGCCGGGGAGACAGCAGTCTTCTGCAAGGGGAGTTTCACGCTTACAATCTCTTTACTTTGTTTTTGTCTTGCTTAGTTTATTTTATTTTATCTTGTTTGCTTTCAATTATCAAAAACACAAAAAAAATAGTTTCTTGCATTTAGTTTATTTCGGTTTGTTATTATGTCTAGTTATTTATTTGCTATCAATGGGTTCTCTATTTGAAACAACATCTTGTTGGCCAAGTGGGTTCACGGAGGAAAAACAAAATTATTATAAGGAATACCGCTTGTCTCAAAAAGGGAAACACTTATGGGAACAAATAAGTAGATTGAATTATTTTGCTAAAAACTTGTGCTCTACTTATGATGAATCCTACTGCTTTAATGAATCTTTATGTTGTAGAAGGCATAAACACCTCCCTTTCCAATGTGATTATAATGATAATGAAACTTTGGCTGCTTATGCTAAAGGAAATTATGACTTTGGTAATCTTGAGCGAATTGAAGATTTTTTTTTAAGGGTGCCTATGAAATTGCTGGTTATATTCAAAATGATGATGCTCCTTGTAGAACTGAGAATTATGATATACTTGTTTATTGCCTTGAATATTATAATGATAATCCTTATATCACTGAATTTCTTGAGAAAATTTATTCTCCAGAACAACTTGCTACCTTTCAGGAACCTGTGGGAGAAGAAACTGCTAAAACTGAAAATTCATTGGATGAAAAGAGGAAGAGAGTGATGAACAAAAGGAGGATCTACCTTCTAATGATAGTAACTCTTTAACTCTTACATTATATGATTACCCTTCATGCCTACCTAAGGAGGAAGAGTGCTATATTGTTGAATATCATGATTCTATTGAAATATCTCCTTTTGATAAATTTGAAGTAAACAACCTCCTTGACTCAATAAAAGAGGAAATTGTAGAAAGTAAAAAATGTGCTCCCTATGTCACATATGATAATGCTCTTGATGATGGTCCGATATTGCCTCATGATATTTATTGTACTACTATTGTCAAAAGTGGGTTTATTGACCCCTCTGTTTTTGAGCTTAATAAGAATTATGTGTTTGTAGATCATGAAAAGCACGCTTTATGTGATAGTTATATTGTTGAGTTTGTTCATGATGCTACTGAAATTATTATGAGAGAGGAAAATATGGGTGTAAAAGTTTTCAAGTTACTAAAATACCTCTCTTTATGTTGAAAGTTTTGAAGTTGCATTTGTTTCGTCTATCTATGCTAGTTGCTTTATGCTTCAACAATTTATTTTATTACAAGATTCCCTTGCATAGGAAGTGGGTTAGACTTAAATGTGTTTGATATTTGCCTCTTGATGCTCTCTTTTGTTTTTCAACTCTTATTCTTATGAGAGCATCATTAAAATCTTCTAGCCTAGCTTAAAGGCATTAAAGAAAACGCTTTTGGGAGGCAACCCATTATCTTTTGTTTTCAGTTTTAGTCAAGGAGGATGTTTACTTCTGTAGCAACTCCTTTGTATCTTTATTTTCTCGCATTGTTGTGCCAAGAGTAGCCTCTAATGTTAAGACGATGCTTAATTTTGATTGCTGCGCAGAAACAGATTTTTGCTGTTCACTGTACGAAATTCCTAAAATCACCAGATTGTTAATTAAATCTGAAAAAATTTGTGCGTAATCTTTATGAATGTCTGAATCTTTCATTCATCTAGAGTTTTTCGATCTGAGCATCGTAAGTGTCTTGAAAAAATTCGTCTTTGCGGACTGTTCTGTTTTAGACAGATTATGCCTTTTTATTTTTGCATTCTCTCTTTTACTAGTGTTGAGTGAAATTCTTTTTTGTGTGGAAGAGCTTCACATAACATCAGTGGTTGTAGCTAATGTTCGTTGGGGCAAAGTACTTTGATTGTGTTGTGTGCAGGTTCCACGTTGGTGATCGTATTGCGCCGTGCGAGCCACCAACAACCTTCCGAAGAGTTGCTGCTCCTACTGGTTCGATAACCTTGGTTTCTTTCTGAGGGAAACTTGCTGCTGAACTGCATCATACCTTCCTCTTGGGTCTCCCAACGAGCGTGTGATTCACGCCATCAAGGTCTTTTTCTGACGCCGTTGCCGGGAAGTATTCATCATCACCATCATAATCATCCTTGAATACTCTCCCGTCAACCAGGCGCCAGCTGTGTACGGGCTGATATTCTTGTTTGCTTACATAAACCTTGCTAGCCTAAACTCTGTACTGAGAGGGAATGCTTCTCGTGCATCCAAATCCTTGAGCCAAAATCCATGCCATTTGTGTCCACCATAACTACCTATATGTGGTATTTCCTTGCCACTCCAAGTAAATTTTTCATGTGCTACCTTTAAATTATTCAAAATGTTATTATTCCCTTTTTGTGTCAATGTTTACTAGCTCATGAGGAATTAGTGTGGTTATTCTTTATTCTATTTGTTGAATGGACTTTTACACCTGGACTAGTGGCATATACATCCGCTTATCCAATAACTTGCAAAAAGAGCTGGCAACGGGGTGCCCAGTCCCAATTAATTACAACTTTAACCATTAATTCTCTTCACACTTTTGCCCTGATTCATCAGTAAGCAATGACAAACAGTGAAATACCTGAATGTGTGTAAACCAAAGAGAAAGAGGGATGATCTGCCTTGCTGGTAGAAATAACGTCCTTCATGGGAGCCGCTCTTAAAAGTCCGTTTGACAGGTAGAATACTGTTCTCACCCGCTACCATTCGTTGACAATTAACAAACACCTCTCAAAAATAGATACTCCTCCATGGTATGTGATTGATGGAAGGCACCCGAGGATTCGGTTAGCCATGGCTTGTGTTAGCAAGGTTGGGAGGAGTATCAAATATTTTATGCAATCTCTATATGCTTTCAAAAACCTAAAAGCTCTAGCACATGACTTAATCCCTGCTTCCCTCTGCGAAGGGCCTTTCTTTTACTTTTATGTTGAGTCAGTTTTCCTATTCTTTCTGTCTTCCACAAGCAAACACTAGTGTCAACTTTGTTACAACATGCGTTATATGCAACGTATTGGACTTGTTATACTACTTTGTGTTGACAATATCCATGAGATAAATATGTTGAAAGTTGAAGCAAATGCTGAAACTTAATTCTTCCTTTGTGTTGATTAAATACCTTTTATTAGAAACTATTGCTTTATGAGTTAACACTTATGCAAAACTGTTTGATGCTTGTCTCGAAAGTACTATTCATGAAAACGTTTAGCTTGTGTGATTCATTGTTTACTCATTATCTATTTGGTAGCAAATTATAGACCATTGACTTGGATCACTTCATTCATTTACATGTGCCTTGCAATATTATATGATCAAGATTATGATGGTAGCATGTCACCTCAAAAATTATTTTGTTTTTATCGTTTACCTACTCGAGGACGAGTAGGAACTAAGCTTGGGGATGCTGATACGTCTCAAACGTATCTATAATTTTTGATGTTCCATGCTTGTTTTATACCAATTGCTACATGTTTTGCATCTACTTTATATCACTTTTATACATTTTTTGGGACTAACCTATTAACAAGATGCCGAAGTGCCAGTTCCTGTTTTCTGCTGTTTTTGTATTCCAGAAAAGCTAGTCTGGAAATATTCTCGGAATTGGACGAAACTACACGGGGTCCCTATTTTACCAGAACTCACCTGACGGCCAAGGAGCAACAGAGGAGAGCCAGGAGGTGGCCACACGCACCTAGGGCGCGAGCCCCCCTCTGCCGCGCCCTAGGGTGGTGTGGGCCCCTCGGGGGTCTCCAGCCGCCGCCCTTTCGCCTACTTATTCCCCCCGACGCGAAAACCCTAAGTACCTGAGCAAATATCCACGAAAAGTTCCAGAGACGCCGCCGCCGTCAACCCTAGCTCGGGAGGGTTCAGAACCTCTTCCCGGCACCCTGCCGGAGAGGGGAATCGTCACCGGAGGCTTCTACATCGCCATGCCTGCCTCCGGAGTGATGCGTGAGTAGTTCATCCTTGGACTACGGGTCCATAGCAGTAGCTAGATGGTTGTCTCTCCACTTTGTGCCATCATGTTTAGATCTTGTGAGCTGCCCTACATGATCAAGATCATATTATTTTAATGCTACATGTTGTGTTTGCTGGGATCCGATGAATATTGAATACTATGTCAAGTTGATTATCAATCTATCTTATATGTTATTTAAGATCTTGCATGCTTTCCGTTACTCGTAGATGCTTTGGCCAAGTAGATGCTTGTAACTCCAAGAGAGAGTATTTATGCTAGATAGTGGGTTCATGCCTCCGTTTAATCTGGGACAGTGACAGAAAGTTCTAAGGTTGTGGATGTGCTGTTGCCACTAGGGATAACCTAACGATGCTATGTCCACGGGCATATGTGTTTGTTTACATTACGCACTTTACTTAATGCAATTATCCGTTGCTTGCAACTTAATACCAACGGGGGACTCGGATGACAACCCGGCGGTGGATTATTAGTCATAGATGCTGTTGGATAACGGTCTATGTATCTTGTCGTAATGCCCAATTAAATATCATAGTAGTCATCATGTCATGTATATGCATTGTCATGCGCTCACTATTTGTCAATTGCCCAGCTGTAATTTGTTCACCCAACATGTTAGTTATCTTTTATGGAGAGACACCACTAGTGAACTGTGGACCCCGGTCCATTCTTTTACACTGATTAAACAACTATAAACTGCAAACAGTTCCTTTTTCATTCTCTGCAATTTAATACTCATTTTCCACACCATACGTTTAATCCTTTGTTTTCAGCAAGCCGGTGAGATTGACAACCTCACTGTTTCGTTGGGGCAAAGTAGTTTGATTGTGTTGTGTGCAGATTCCACGTTCGTGATCGTATTGCGCCGTGCGAGCCACCAACAACCTTCTGAAGAGTTGCTGCTCCTACTGGTTCGATAACCTTGGTTTCTTTCTGAGGGAAAACTTGATGCTGAACTGCATCATACCTTCCTCTTGGGTCTCCCAACGAGCGTGTGATCCACGCCATCACCTTTTCACGGCACCACGGACGAACACCGTTGGAGCCGTCGCACAGGCGCCGGTGCGCAGCGGCGGAACGTCCTCCCCAAGGGCCCGATTGCGGCGGCGACGACGGCGGCGGCAGCCAACAAGAAGGTGAAGAAGGTGGGCGCCGCTGCGGTGCCAGCCAACAAGAGGAAGCCGACGCCAGCGCCAGTGCCGCCCCCGCCTCCGCCACCCGTAGCGCCTGCACCCGCGCCAGAGCGGCCACAAGATTTTGCGCCGGAGGAGGATGCAAATAGGGTGTTTGAAGAAATGCCCACAAGGTACTTTTCTCTATCTTGCTTCACAATTCGCTTATGATTCGTCCCTAGCTTTACTATCTTCAACTTATTTGTAGTTTGAATGATGACGCATATTTCTCAACAATGGAGTTGGCTCCAACACTTCACATTGGTCCCAAACCAATGAACTGCATGATGACGATCATGAATTTGAAGAAGAAGAAGTGGATGAGGAAGGAGAGGGTTTTGTTGGGCCTCCGAAAGGAAGGTCGGTCAACTACACCGTGCAAGATGACATTTTGCTATGCGAGACGTACCTAAATGTGTCTTTGGATGCCGCCGTCGCAACGGCCCAAACATTCAACGCATATTGGGATAGGATGAAGGAGTACTATGACACACACAATAAGAGTGGAATTGAGCGAAGCAATAGATCACTTCGCTCCCGGTGGTCATTGATAAACACCGATTGTCAAAAGTGGGCGGGGGCAATGGCGGCAGTTGATGCCCTAAACCCAAGTGGCACAAATGAAATAGATAGGTAAGTGTCTCATTTGTGTACCCACATCATTGCTCCTTTGCTACTATGTGCTCTTACTTGTTCTTTTCAACGTGTAGCTCAATATTGCACAAAAATTGTTCCGTGGAGAATATAAGAAGAACAAGAATGGCAAGGTGAAGAAAGCGAAAACATTTGTGTTGTCCCATTGCTATGAGAAGTTGAAGAATGAAGAGAAATGGAAGAAGCGTGATGTTCTAGAGGTGCCAAGTATTAAAGAAGTGTTGAACTTGGACGAAGATGAAGCAGCAAGCGACGGCGGCAAGAGGAGGAGCCCGACCCCCAACTCGGTGAACTATGCGAATCCAAGGAGACCAACAGGTGCAAAAATAGCAAAAGAGAGGAAGAAAGGAGGAGGAGATGATGATCTCAAGCACGCCATGGAGGAAATGGTGAAAGCACAAAGGTTGGCAATGGAGGAGAGGAAATTGGCGCAAGAGGCGAAGCAAAAGAAGAATAGCCTACACGCCGAGACCGAATCAACAAAGGAGTGGGAGAAATACCTCTTCTTCATGGACACGTCACACTTTGATGACAAGCAAAAGGAGTACCTCAACATACGCCGTGATGAACTATTGATGAAGAAAAGAATGATGGGAATGACAAGCATGGGAGGCATTGGTGGTACCATGGGAGGCTTTGGAGGTATGGGAACAAGCATGGAGGGCATGGGAGGCAATGGGGGATGGGAGGCAATGGAGGGATGGAGTGATGAATGCACCTCCGATGGGCATGGGAGGCAATGGAGGGATGGGAGTGATGAATGCACCTCCGATGGGCATGGGAGGCAATGGAGGGATGGGAGGCAATGGAGGGATGGGAGTGATGAATGCACCTCCGATGGGCATGGGAGGCATGAGTTTTGGCTCTCTTTTGGGAGGCATGGGATCATATGGAGGGATGGGCGGCATGGAGGACCTCCGATGGGCATGGGAGGCATGGGTGCATCTCCAAACATCTTTGGAGCATATGGTGGGATGGGCACCATGGGAGGAATGGGTGTACCGCCGGTTAACTTGGGTGTATCCATGGGTGGTGGCAATGCTACCATGGTGTCTCCTATGCCTTCGGATGGTACATTTGGAAATAGTGCAAGCACCGTCCCCGTCAATGATGAAGATGGGGTTGAAGAAGGTGAAGAAGGTGAAGAGAAGGAGGAGGAAGAAGAGGAGGAGGAAGAAATCGGAGAGAAACAAACTTGTGGCAAGTGAATGATGTTTTATTCGTTTGTATGCACTTTATTGTAATGCATTTAAATTATGCACTTTGCTGAATTTGTGCTTTGGTGAATTTGAACTATGTCATGAATTTTTGCTATGTTTCATATTGGCGCTGCTCGCGTGCGCTGCATTTTAGCGCGACAGCGCCGCGCTAAATTATAGCGCATCTGCTAAATCAAAACAGGCGTCGCGCGCGAGAAATCGCAATTCTGGCGCCGGAAAAAAATTAGCGCGCCCACGCCTAGCGCTGCTGTTGGAGATGCTCTCCAGGGTGGTTTCTTTAGTTCTTCTCCTGCCCGACTGCTTCCACAAGATAATTTTCGCTGCATAAATAAATAGTGCGAGATAAGCTGAGAACCGAGGCATAGAGGTGTTGATACCTTCCTACCCATGAGTTCTCGAGTTCGAGTGCTACCGTACGCGGGACCTCACCGGAATTATTTCTATCAAAATTGTTTAGAGACCGTCTAACCCCCAAAGCCGCATTTCTTTTAACAAAAACTGCAGCTTGGTTCGTCAAAGTATTTTTTTCATGCAAGAAGGGCACACAATCTGACGCTGAGTCGCACGAGAAAAGCAGCTTCCGTGTCTTGGGTACATGGAGATCTTTTTTTTAGTTTATCATTTTCTAGGCAAATGTTTTCTCCAAATGTATTTTCAGGGAATGTGTTCATGGAGCTTTCCCTTGGCCCATTCGTCTACTTTATTTAGGAGTATTGCATAGTGTCGCTGTGCGATCCGATGGGCTAGGCCTCTACATAAGGTTTCCAATGGGCCAGATCTTCGATGTAAACATGACGAGCTTCTCCCTTCCTTCCTACCTCATTCAGTTCTTCTACTGCCGACTGCTTCTATATGCTAATTCAGTTCTTCTATTACCTCATTTCGTCAGGTATGCAGCTTGGTTCGTCAAAAGTCTTTTTTTCATGCAAGTAGGGGCACACAATCTAACGCTGAGTCGCCGAGACAAGCAGATTCCGGGTTTTGGGTACGTGGAGATTTCTTTTTTCAGTTTTGATCATTTTCTAAAGAATGTTTTTTCTAAATGTGTTTTCAGGGAATGTTTCTACAGTGAGCTTAATCCGTGCAGATCCAGTAGAACCTACGGCTTGGTTAGTGGAGTTTTTCCTTGGCCCATTAGTCTACTTTATTTAGGAGTATCACATAGTGTCGCCCTGCCATCTGATAGGCTATAGGCCTGGAAGGGCCTACATAGGTTTCTAATGGGCCAGATCTTCAATGTAAGGGTGACGAAGTTTTCCCTTACTTCCTAGCTCCTTCAGTCCTTAAATAAAAAGACGGAAAAAAGGCAGTGGTTGGCCCCGATCCGATGTTGAGAGGCTAAAAGGGCTCATCCGGCCGATGTTGCTTAGGGTAGATCCAGCCTTACAGGGCTGGTGGATACTGTGACTCATTTATGCTTTATGAAAATAGGTTTCTTCGGCATCAAGATGTGGACCAACCGATGGTGTTCTTCTTCTCCGGCGACGGCAGAAGACGTGGATGCTTGGTAGTTACGCCGATGGCGGTTTATAGCAGTTTAACCGCTTGTTTTCTCCTAGTTTTATGTTGCTTCTATTCGTGTCATCTTTGTATCCGTACTTTTATCAATACAAGTAATTTATGCCTGCGGGCTACTGAAAGGATCGGTATGACACCTAGAGGGGGTTGAATAGGTGCTACTTCAAATTTTAGTTCTTTTTCAAATTAGTCTTGACACAAAAGGTAAATTCTCTAGATATGCATCTACGGTGAATTTACCTATATGACAAGCTAGCAACTAAGCACGATACTCTAAATAAAGACGGTAAACAAGGATAGAGGTAACCGAAGTGAAAGCACGCGGAGACACAGATGTATTTCCGAGTTCCTCCTTTTTAGGGGAGCACGTCTCGTTGGAGAGGTGTGAACCAACACAATGGTTCAACAACCACAAAGGTTTGGTTCACCTTCAACTATCGAAAACCTTCAAGGCAGAGTCCGGAACCCTTACAACAATGATCCGGATCACAACCCACAACTGGATTGGGGGCTCCCGAACAGTTACGATCTATCACAAAGATAACAAATGAGTACAACAATGGGCTAGGTTTTCCCAATGGAAACCCTAGCAAATGGTCCCTCAAGTGAATGAGGGGGAAATGTAAATCGGCTTGGTGAAGATGTAGATCCGGGTCTTCTCCTTCAATCCTCCAAAGATCAACGAGTTTGGGTGGAGGGATTGGGAGATCTAGTGATTCTTGAGCTTGCTTTAATGGTGTTCTTTAATGCTGGGCGAGCTGCTTGTCCCAAGGTAGGTGGAGGGGTATTTATACCTCCTCCAAAATGTGGCCGTTGAAGAAGTACAGGATGGCCGGTCTGGAGCCGGTTTGGCCGGCCTGGGGGCCGGCCCACGTGATGTAGACAAACTTCAGACGAGCCGGATTGGGAGCCGGTTTGGCCGGCCTGGGAACCGGCGATCCAGCCGAGCCAGCCGGCCTGGCGCCCGGTTTGGCCGGCCAGGTAACCGGCTGCCCAGCCGAGCCAGCCGGTATGGCGCCCGGTCTGGCCGGCCTGGGAACCGGCTACCCAGCCGAGCCAGCCGGCCAGGGAACCGGTTTGGCCGGCCTAGGAACCGGCTTCCCAGGGCACCATACACCATTTCGATCTCCCAAACTTTCTTTCTTCTTTTTGTATATAGAGAGATACCGGAGGTTTTCTGTAAACACTTAGCAACATATTAAACTATCACGGGTGTTGTCATCTAACACACAAAACAAAGAGGGGACAATAAATGTCCTTTCAATCTCCCCTTTTTGGTGTAAGATGACAACACAAGGATTTGCAATTGAGACCACACTATATCACGTTCTTAACAAAGAAATGACTCCCTCTACATGTGTGCATATAGTTTGTTTGATTCGGAATGCAAATGCACACATAAGGAGGGAAACATTCCCAACAGGATAATCAACATGATAAAGGAACAACATAATCGCACATAAAGAGACATATCCAACTAAGTTGAGATTTGGAGATGATCATACCTTGTGCCAAGAGATGTAGACAATTTCATATCAATGCACAATATCATGAAGTCTCAACCATAGATAAATCCGAATACCAAAATCCATAGTCTCATACAATAATTTAACCATCTCATACAATAGTGAAAGCAAAGTTCCACGACATAAACCACTTGAGGTTCCATGAACATAAAAGGTTCCACGAGCATAAACCACATAAAGTTCAACTAAAGCAAGTGCGATGCAAGAAAACAAAAATGCAAATGGATACCATGCATGAATGCAAATCCTCGGATATCTCTCCCCCTTTGGCATCAAGACACCAAAAAGGAGAAAGAGACGTGAAAGCCCATAGATCACTCGTCGGGAAACTCCTCCTCATCATCATCATCAACATCGTCATTTGCGCCACTGACAAGGGTATACATCTCGGGTACCCTACCGTGAGGGTACCTGGTGCACGTGACGACTAAGGCCCAATAAGTGAAGAGCCAACTCGAAGCCCAAGATAAGAGGTCCGACAAGATGGAGTACCCTCTAAGATTAGACATAGGCATAGACGGTTTATACTTTCCTTATGTGTAAACTAGGTCGGTTACAAACTCCGAGACCCAGCCTATTTAAAGGCTGGGAGGGGTGCTGATCTAAAAAAAGCCATACTCAAACCACCAAAGCTCTAGCGAGATCGACATCTCGCCGGAGCCACCTTGTAACCTCATAATCTCACGCGATCAATAACAGACAAGCATGAAGTAGGGTCTTTACCTCCACCCGAGCGGCCTGAACCTGGGTAAATCTTTGCCTCTGCTTGTCAGCCGACGAAACTACCAGTACTACCTCGTTCTCTCCCCATAATCTCAACCCTAGGTCCTTAACCATGGGATTTGATGAGGGTACCCCTCGTCAATTGGCTGGGAAAGAATAGTGCTGGACTCACGGTTTCTTCGGTTCCATCGAAAAGCGGCGACTCGCCGATCGATCTACAAATGGCAACTCGCCGCCTGCATCAACAAACCAGAACTCGCCGACTCAGGCGGCACACGACAACTCGCCGGCTCACTCGACAAACGGCAACACACCAGCTTCACCCGCAAAAAGCGCATCGGATCCTCTGATGGATTTCGAGCCACACTCGCCAGGATTCCAGGAGGCCTTCTCCGATCTCGAGTCAGGTTTGGGTTTAACCGTTGGTTCGTTCAATTTTTTCGTCAATAAGCTCGGTGTGCAGGACTTGACGGATCCACGCCAACTCGCGACTTCCGCACCCGAGGCTCCATCGGTTGCGGTTCCTTCGACTACGGATCCCTCAACTGCGTCCATACCATCATCGATCTTCCAAGCTTGCTCGTCTGCAACAACCATGTCCACACGAGAGATGCACGAGCTCATCGAAGAACTTCAGGGCGAGGAGGCCGAATCAGCATACTGCACAAACGATCCTAAGCTCGATCTCTCACTCGAGGATAGTTTCGACTGCGGGATCTCCTTCAGCAACTTCGACGAACCTGAAACTCATATCGACAACCACGTCGACTCCGAGATCTGCACCAACAACAACCTCGACTTCGAGATTCATAACAACTTCGTCGACGCTGAGATGAGCATAGGCGATGAAGGCATCGACAGCGAGATCCGTCCAGACGGACCACTCGACGGGCATCTCGACTCCGACATGAGCCTTGATGATGATGTCGAGTCCATGATGGGACTCAAGAACACATATACATACCCTCGGGTTATACCCCAGCAGGTCTACGTCGCCATCGCCGCAGAATCATCAGATGCTGCAGCTAGCCGCAGGCCTACAGAATTCCCGTGCACAGTTACTATGCCAGATGGAGTCACAACTCTCACAATCACTGCTGAGATGGCAGCAAAAGCAGATAAAGTCATCAAGGAGCGCACAATGATGCCAGCAGACGCAACACAAGAGGAGATGTTGACCTTCCAGTACTTCAACTGGCAGGAATCACTTCGACTATGGCAGGTAAGAGCAACACTCGAAGAACGCAAAAAGTAAGATAGCTTGTCGAGCGCGCGAAGAAGACAGCTCTCCCTGAGCTCCACCGGCGAGCAGACACAAGACCCAGATCAAGGTTGTCACATCTCTCGCCAGACGAAAGGGCGGCACTCACCCGCAACTTAGGCAACTCTTTCATGACATACGACGAAGAGGGAGTGCCAGTACCCAAAACAGCTGCGGGTGCCCTCTTCACCACTGCAGCATACCTAGAGGCAATCAAGCCTCCAGCTGATGACCCCAATGCAAAACTGCATCGCCAGCAGATCAAATCACTCGCCTTAGAGGCGAAGGCCATACGCCAAACTCCAAGAACTCCAGGCGAGAGTCGAGACCGTGCCCTAGTCGACGCATGTCGGGACGAGCATAATCACAGTGGTCACTCCCACCACTCGAGGGAAAGAAGCGGCTCGCGCAGGCGCAGGTTCAGGAGCAGATCACGCAGATCTTATAGTAGAGACTCATACTCTGATCGAGAGCCTGAGCCACACGGAGCTCTGTGCTTCACTCGACTCGTCCGCGAGACACGGATGCCCAAAGGGTTCAAACTCACATCTGAACAGCCCAAGTACACGGGTCGACAGGAACCTTCCGGGTGGCTGGAAGACTACAGGCTGGCCGTCGTGTGCCAGCGAGGCACAAACACCACAGCCATGCAATACATACGACTCATGCTCGAAGGCACAGCCCGCGACTGGCTCAAGGCCCTACCTCCATCAAGTACGACTCGTGGGATCACTTCCACACAGATTTCATCAAAAACTTTGAGACTCTATGTGAGCGCCCAAAAACGTTCGAGGAGCTGCGAGCCTGCGTTCAACGTTCAGATGAAACGTTGAGGTCATACATCAGACGATGGACTGAGATACGCAACTCAGTCGGGGTAATTTCAGAAGATATGGCCATGAACGCTTTCATAATGGGACTCGCCAGGCGAGACCTCAAAGAAGCACTTGGTCGCAAAAAGCCAACCTCTGTGGCTAACCTCTTGATGACCGCGACTGAGTGGGCAGACGGAGAAGATATGGCGCGCACCACACGCGGGTCCTCACCTGTGACAATCATGAAAGCGGCAGTCGAAACCGCAGAGACTCGTACAGAGATGACCGAAGGCGCAAGCGTTCAAAACGTCACTACGACGACGACAGACATGAGTTCATGGCGGCTGGGTTCTCCACGTCCCGCAACGACCAAGACAGAAGCGACCGGCAGTCAGAAGATCGGCGGGACAGTCGACATGATCGACGGGACAGTCGAGATAATCGCCGGGACAGTCGAGACCGTGGCCCACGCAGTGATAGCTACAAGAGGAAGGACTGGCGCAAGTCAAGATCCGGAGCACAATCCGAGCGATCATTCGAAGAAAAGATAGATGCCGATTGCAGATTCCACCTGTACAAGGGGGACGACGGAAAACTGCGCTCCATCACTCGATGAGAAACTATAGGGAGTTCGACCAAATGGCGACTGATTACGTAAATCTCAGAAAGGCAGCAGCCACACAAGCACCTGCACCCATGCCTCAGCCAAACAATATGCATGTTCTGATGGCACCACCTCCACCACCACAGCTTGCCGCAGGCGGAAATCTCACGGGTGCCATACAGCACATACCTCGGGTGGATGAACCATAGTACCCTCCGCCCCAAGGGAAGATGTACATGATACAGAAAGGTCGCCCTTCCAACAGGGAGCAAAAACTTCGCACTCGACAAGTAAACATGGCGGTCATGTCACCTCCCGCCGTAACTGAATTCTTGAAGGGTTCTGAAACCACAATAAGTTTCAGCAGAGAGGACCACCCTCCGTCGGTTGTTCGTCCGGGGCACTCTGCTCTGGTACTCGACGCGCAAATTGGAGGCTACGCCATGTCCAATGTATTCATGGACGGGGGCAGCGGCATAAACATCATCTTCACAGATACGCTCCGCAAAATGAACAGGTCAGTCGAAAACCTGCCAAGATCCTCAAATACCTTTCACGGTATCGTCCCAGGCAAAGCAATAAGCCCAGAAGGCACCATACAAGTCGACGTAACGTTTGGAGACAAGAACCAGTTCATGACAGAATCGATTGAGTTCGAAGTTGTCGACTGGAAGTCACAATACCATGCTATACTTGGACGCCCGACATTCGCTCGATTCATGGCGGTGCCACATTACGCATACCTCCAGCTGAAGATGCCTGAACCAAAAGGAGTAATCACAGTCAAGGGAAACTTCCAAAAGTCTGACTCTTGCGACCGAGAATTCAGGAAAATCTCTGAGATGTTTGGCATGGAAGCAACACTCGCTGATCTAGCAGTCTCCAACGATCGAACATGTAACATCCCAAAATTATTATCAGGATTTATTCCAAAAATGAGAGCCAACAAAAACTTTTGTTGTCTATTGTATGTTAATTGCTTTTGTTACTTGAGATGTTGTTCTTGCTGGTTGTGTGAGTGTTTGCTCTAGTAAACACTAATAAGAAATAAAGAAACCAAAATCCAAATTAAAAGCAAGAAAATAAAAATAGCAAGTTATCACTTTAAAAATCTCAAAGTGACAAATTCAATTATTTTCAAATCAAAGTCAGTGGAGATGCAATGTAAACACTCTCCCATTTTTTTGTTCTTACTACTTTCCCATCTCAAATATTATTTTTGAACTTGTTTTAAAATTCTAAAATAAAAACAAATAGAAATAAATCAAATTACCTTAAACAAGTACTATGAAAGAAAATGTTGCCAAACATTTTATTTGGCAATGCCAATTTTTGTGGAGCTTCTACATGTTATGGGGAGGCCCCACAAATATTTGCAGAATTTTCTAAAATATTTAAGTACCTCAAATAAATCCAGGAAAAGCTTCTGGATATTGAAATAAAACTGAAAAATAAAAGAAAAGAGGGAGGAAGGGGTTTTCTGCAAAAAGGTCATCGACCTCAGCCCCGACGCCGTCGCCGTGTCGCCTCCACCGTCATCGCCGTTTTCTTCGCCGCCAGGGCCCCCCTGGCCGCGCTCTCCCTCGCCTCTGTACCTCTGCACCTCTCTGCACCGCAGGGGAAGAAACCCGAGCACTCTCCCATCGCCTTTAAGCCGCGGTTCCTCGACGGCCACCGTAGAGGAGTTGGACGGCGCCGGCGAAATTCGTCCCCCCCTTAGCTCCCCGACACGCACCGTCCCTCTAGACGCTTCTAGAAGAAGCCCGGACCCCGGTAGACGTCTCGCCGCCACGTTACCTGTACTTAGCCGCGCGAATCGATCGAGGGATCACCTCCGTGCGCCATGGACGCCGCCATGTGAACCACGACCACCGTGGACCAGCCCTGCCCTATAAAGCCACCCCCACGCCCCTCTGGAAGCACCACACCTTCTCACTCCCTCACACTCCCCTCTCGATCCATCTGTGCACCGCAGGAGGCCGTGCACGGCTGCACCGTCGCCGCCGTCGAGGTGAAGCATGGCCGCGACGCCACACAACCCTATTGTCACCTCTCTGTCCTGAGCCTTGTTCTCCACCTTCACCGCACTCACCCGAGCTCGTTTTCCCTCATTTTAGTGCACAGCCGCGTCGCCAGGAGGTCGCCGGAGTCCGCTGCCGAGGCCGTGGAAGTCCGGGAACTCGCCGCCGACGAACCAGCCTTCCCCAGCAAGCGCAGCTCGCACCACGAACTTCCCCGAGCCTCCGCCGTCGATCCACCACTTCGCCGAGCCTTCCCGAGCCCCCTAGGTGAGGTTCCGACCGTCACAGTGCCGCCGGCGCGGCGGCGCCGCCAGTTTTTGGTCGCCGCCGTTGCCTTTGATCGTGGACCGTTGGATCCAGATCCAACAGCCACGTACCGCTTCGCTGTAGTTAAGCCACTGACTGTCTGGCCCCACCCGTCAGTCTTTTATTCTTTTCCACGCACACCTGAGTCACTGACCAGTAGGCCCCACCTGTCAGAAATCTCAACATTATCCAGAGAGAAGGAATTTCTATTTCAATTTTCTCTGGAAAAACAGTACTGGACCTATCTTTGAAATTCAATATCTCGAGATTTAGGAATCCAAATAAATCAAACTCAACTGTTCTGGAAAGCTTATGAAATTGTTTAACCAACACAATTGGTCTCATGTCATTTAATTAAATAGTTAAAAAGTATTATTGAAAATGCCACAGAAGGTTTAAAATCTAAACTTGTTTGTTTCTGATACTCTGTTAGTCCAAATAATTCCAAACCAATTTTGCTAGCTTAGTACTGCCTTGTGTTAGCTCCCCTAATTTTGGTAGAATTAATTAAGTAGTATAATTGTTGACTTTAAGATAAACCCTTCTGGACTAAAACAGACAAATATGTTTATTGGTTGATCCAAATGAGTTAGGACCAATTTTGTTAGCTCACATATATCCATGTTTAGTTACCCCTAAAAGGGTTTAATTTTTGGAACAATATAATTTAATTGGTAGCTAAAACTTGATTATTAAGCTACTGGATTCAATCCAATGTGTAGGGAGTTTGGTAACTCCAAATGATCCAATTCAAATTGGGTTGTATTCTACACATCAGTGGCTTTCCATAGAATTTTAGTTTGTATTTTTGTGACCAACAGAACTCAAGTTGTGGAATTAAACATGAATAACTAGTTTCTGCCATAATTTGACTTAATTAAATAATGTTTAATTCAATTTATTTGAAAACCAAATTGTGTGGTTTGATGTGTGCAGTAGCTAATTGTGATGTTGATGATGGTTATGTTGAGGTGATTGCTTGTATAGCTTAGTGATTGTTTGCATTGTTTGTTTGTTAATTAGACGAGAACGTTGTCGGATATATCGAGGAAGGAGAGTTTGCTGAATTTGAAGAACAAGAGCAAGATCACTTTGCCAAGCAAGGCAAGCTATTCTCTGAGCTTGCACTACCAACATATGCATCTACTTTCATAACATGTTTACTCTCAAAGCAAGATTTACAAAACCCATTTCAAAAATATATGGATATTATTTTGCCACCCTATGTAGTAGTTTATATAAAACTTTAGGATGGGAAAACAATGTTGTTTATTCAAAACTCCTTTGAAATGTCTTGTGAGTTTATGGAACGCGAGATGTCGGTGCTGTGTTGGAAAGGTGGAAAAATGGTGATGTTTGTGAAAAATGCACAGTGTCCTAGTACTATGGAAACCAATCCTACCCTGTGCGACCACATTTACCACATATGGGAAAAGGCGTAGTCATGTAGTTTGCTCTTATTAGTATGGGATACCTCATCGACGGAGATGACTCCGTTATGCATGAGGGGATGGTCCGAGGATCTACCCCCTGACCCGGGTCCTCACACAAGTTGGTGGGGAGGATAGAAGGTTCCACCATAAACCGCCGGACAAAACTATGAGTCCTCACACTTAGGGTTTCTGACGGGAAACCGGACTGGGTGTCGATGGAAAGTGTCATATGGGAAGGATCCTATACTAGCATGAGCAAATAAGAGGCTATGGCCGGCGGCTTACTTCGCATACACCTGGTATGGCGAGACGTGGCAGACACGATGAGTTGCCGGATGGATGTGGGTTAAAAGCGTGCTACCTCTGCAGAGTGTTAAAAACTATTCGAATAGCCGAGTCCTCGGATATGGACAATTGGGAGACTGTCCTAAGACCTTGTGCAAGTTTTAAAAAGGCTTTGAGTTTTTAAAAGAAAAATGAAGTGGAGATGTTTCCTACACCTATACCAACGGATCGGTATGAGGTGGTTGGATGAAAGTGGACCATGACGGGCTATGGTCGGAAAAGGAGAGTTTTGGAAAAACAGATGAAAAGGTGACTTCTTTAAAATAGTTATAAAACTCTTCTTACCTTTTTCAATAAAGATATAGAGATGTTTTAAATAAGAAAAGTTGTCAACTAAAATAAAACTGGTGCATACTCATGTTGGGGTAGTTTGCGAGTACATTCAAATGTACTCATATTGGTTTCGTCCCTGGCTATTGTCCTAGCCAGACTACGAGGAGGAACACTACGCCGAGCAGGAATATGGCGACTTCTACGCCAACTAAGGATCTCCACAAGTCAGCTGCCTGTCGGGTCGTCATCGTTAGAATATGATGTCGATTACGCCGTAGCTTCCGCTGATATATTTGGTTTGGCCCATGAAGGCACCTATGTAAGAACTTGGTCTAAATGACCATTTATGTAAGACTTTTATTCGGTACTGTAATGGATGTAAACTTTGGTATCCAATTCGGATTATGTGCAACGACAGACTGATCACGGGATCGTTGTGTTAAGCATAATCGGGTATTTCGGACAGCTAGTCCGGGGTCCCCACAGACTTGGTATCAGAGCCATCCTGACTTTAGGAAACCTTAGTTAGCATGGTCGTTTGTCAAATGTTACAAAAGATGAATTTCTAAAAAGAAAGGAATGAAGTATTTTCGAAAATGCTTATCTCCAATCCTCTTACTTATGCAAAATTTTACTCTCATTAAATTACATTTTCCTTAGTATCCCTAAAATTTTGTACACCTCTCATTAAGTTTAAAATTTGACTCACTTGTTGCCCTACTATATTAAAATTTTGATATACTTGTCACCTAACTAACTTAAAATTTTGCTTAAAAACTGTAGATGGCACTCCATGGACCGAGTTCGTTCAGCTGGAGAAGGACAGCAAGCTGACGTTTGAGAGGGACTTGTTCGAGTTGACCAAGCTGTTAGGTCGCCCCGCTCCAGAGTTTGAGGGAGCTCAGATTGATGTTCACGGTGTTGGAAGGCTGAGCTGGCTCATCAGTCGTCAGTTCGCAGGAACATCAAGTCTCCCAATTCCAGGACGCTCATCTTCACCACCAAGGAGGCCACCTGGGTTGACGGTCTCTGTACTGCTACACAGAGGATGCTAGCCCGACTTTGTGAGGAGCACAAGGCGGAGTTAGTAGACTCCCGTTTCCGGTTCTACGGGAGGCGCAACTGTGATGGACACCCTACTCCTTCACCTTACCACCCGATGTTTGGGAGCTACATCATGGACATGGAGATCTTACTTCAGTGCACTCAGGATGATCTGTTGCGCACTAGGATTCAGCTCCACTTCGACCGCGAGTCGCTCGTTGAGCTTCGCGAGAACGAGATGAAGCTGATGGTGGAGAAGGTTGCTCTTCTCAGGAAGAGGGCCCAGCTGAGGAAGACTATCGTGAAGCTCCGCACGAAGGTGGCAGAGCAGGATGGACTGATTGAGGATCTGAGCACCATACTGACGAGATGGAGGAGGAGGGCGAGGATCTCCGCAAGGAGAACGACGCTTTCCTCAGTGACGATGATGACTTCGTGGAGGAGATGGACTGTGAGGAGGAGGATGATGAGGAGGAGTTAGTTGACGAGGAGGAGGAGCCACTCGAGCCAGTTCTCGAGGACGAGGAGGAGGATCCCGAGGAGCCAGCCTACCAGTCAGATGCTGACGTGTTAGAGCTGGAGGTTCCACCTCAGTAGGCGAGTGACTTGATCACTACCGCAGGATTAGGTTGACCCCCTATAGCTAGTCGAGTAGTAGTAGTGGTTCTTTTGGAAACCAGATGTTATGTATCCTAGATGTAAGCTTGATGTTGTAAGCTTGATGTTGTTGAACTCCTTGATGTATTGTTTGTGAAATATAAGTATGTTTGTCTTGTTTAAATCTGTGTGAACTATTTTCATATAAATCTTAGATTAATCAACCACTTGAGAGATCGTCTTTTCCCTTAGTCGAACTTTTCTTGCCTTGTCTCTTATACCCGGTGTGCTTCAGGATGCCACCCCGTCGCAGCAATGCGGAAGGATCAGGATCAGCACCACCACCACCGGACCCAACCCCCACCCAACTTCTCGCACTTATCATGGAGGAGCGTGAAAATGCCCGGCAAGAGCGCCAAGCTCATCTCGCTGCCTTACAACAACTCGCAGCCGCAATAACAACAACAATAACAACAACAACAACAATGGTGGCAATGGCAATGAGAAACCAGCGATCTACCTTGGGTGATTTTCAGAAGACCAACCCACCCACCTACTCCAAGGGACTTCACCCACTAGAAGCCGATGATTGGCTTCGCACCATCGACAATAATCTTGAAGTTGCTGCTGTGGGAGAAAATGAGAAAGTGTGTATGCAACCCACTATCTCGCTGGACCTGCAAGAGCTTGGTGGGAAACTACCAAGACTCTCCAGCCAGCTGGTCATGTCATCAACTGGGCTGAGTTCCAGGAGAAGTTCCGCAAGAAGCATATTCCCAGTGGACTTATTGAGAGGAAGAAGGATGAGTTCCGCAAGCTGAGGCAGGGAAGTAGAGATGTGGTCGGTTATCTTGAGGAGTTTACCGACTTATCTCGGTATGCTCCTGATGACACCGACAAGAAGAGAAGAAGATGGAGCGTTTCATGAGTGGACTCATGATGAACTTCAGTGTGCTTTGGTTATCCATGACTTCCGTGATCTGGAGTCACTTGTGGACAAAGCCATCCAGCTGGAGACCAAGCGCAAGTCGATGTATGAAGGTCGCAAGAGGAGGATGAATGCTCAGGAAGGTTCGAGCAGCCAGAAACCTCGTATCTTTCAGCAGAACACCAGGCCTGCCTATCGTCCACCCCAAGCTCCACGCCCAATTACCCTAACCGCCCAAACAACTTCAACCGCCCCAATGACAATAACCGTCCCGGAGGAAACTTCAACAACTTCACCCCAATCCCAATGTGATCTGCTTTGAATGCGGCAACAAGGGTCACTACTCCAAAGAATGTCCCAATCCCAAGAGGAATGTCCAGCGCCCCAATGCGCCGGCACAGAACAATGGTCAAGGCCGCAATGGAAATGGAAATGGCAAGAATGCCGCACCTCGCGGAAATGCTGCTGTTGCCAAGGGTCGTCTGCACCACATCAATGCTGAAGAAGCTCAGGATGCTCCGGATGTTGTGCTGGGTACGTTCCTTGTCAACTCAGTACCTGCAACTGTTCTGTTTGATTCTGGTGCTACCCATTCATTTGTTACCCAAGAATTTGTTGCTAAGGGAGGTTTAGTTAAGAGCCTCTTACCCAAACCCATGGTCATCCAAATCCCAGAATCCACCGTAGAGACCAAGATGTTTTGCTCCGATGTACCCCTTGAGATCAAAGGAGAAAAGTTTCCAGTTAACTTAATTGTTCTGGGAACCCAAGGCATCGATGTTATACTCGGTATGAATTGGTTAGCCAAGTACCATGGTCGAATTGACTGTGCCAGAAGAGCTGTATCCATCACCACCGACAAAGAAGTAGAAGTGGAGTATGTGTCTGAAACTAGTCAACCTCACCCAGGCTGCCATGAGAGCATAGCTCGACCCGCCCTAGATGAGATCCGTGTTGTTCATCTGTTCAAGGATGTTTTCCCAGAAGAATTGCCTGGTATGCCGCCAGATAGGGATATTGAGTTCATAATTGAGCTTATCCCAGGAACATCCCCCATATCCCAAAAGCCTTATCGGATGAATCCGGAAGAACTGGTTGAGTTGAAGAAGCAGTTGGCTGATATGCTAAGCAAAGGTCTTGTCCGCCCAAGCGCTTCACCATGGGGATCACCCATTATTTTTGTGGACAAGAGAGACGGTACCACACGCCTGTGTGTGGATTATCGCAAGCTGAATGACGTGACCATTAAAAATAAGTACCCTCTTCCCAAGATCGAGGATCTGTTCGATCAAATGAACGGAGCCCGAGTCTTTTCAAAGATCGATCTTCGGACAGGTACCATCAGTTGAAGATCGAGAGACAGATATTCCCAAGACCGCCTTCACCACTCGTTACGGTTGTTTGAATACACCGTGATGTCTTTTGGTCTGACCAATGCCCCAGCCTATTTCATGAATCTCATGAACAAGATTTTCATGGAGTACCTCGACAAGTTCGTGGTAGTTTTCCTTGATGACATCCTTATTTATTCCAAGACCGAAGAAGAGCATGCTGAACACCTGCGTCTAGTTTTGGAGACCCTCCAGAGCACCAGCTGTATGCCAAGCTTAGCAAGTGTGAGTTTTGGCTCAGTGAAGTGGCATTTCTGGACATATTGTATCCGCTGGAGGAATTTCTGTTGACCCTGAGAAGATACAAGCCATTCTTGACTGGTTATCCCCAACCAATGTTTTTGAAATCCGAAGCTTTCTCGGACTTGCCGGTTATTACCGCAAGTTCGTTGAAGGATTTTCCAGTATAGCCAAACCTCTGACCCAACTGTTGAAGAAGGACAAGAAATTTGAATGGACTCAGAAGTGTGAGGATAGTTTCCAAGAACTGAAGAAGAACTAACCTCAGCCCCAATCCTGATCATGCCAGACGTCACCCAGAGTTTCGACGTGTATTGCGATGCATCACGCCTCGGACTTGGTTGCGTTCTGATGCAAGAAGGCAAAGTTGTGTCGTACCTGTCCCGGCAGTTGCGACCGCATGAAGAGAATTACCCAACCCATGACTTGGAGTTAGCTGCTGTAGTCTTTGCTCTTAAGAAGTGGCGTCCCTATCTTGCGGGACATCGCTGCGAGGTCTATACAGATCACAAAAGCTTGAAGTATATTTTCACCCAGAAAGATCTGAACCTGCGACAGAGGAGATGGATGGAATTAATCAAGGATTATGATATTGGAATCCATTATCACCCCGGAAAGGCTAATGTAGTTGCCGATGCCCTTAGTCGCAAACCTTGCACCCTGAATGCCCTGATCCAAGCCGAACAGCCAGCCTTGTTCAAAGACTTCCAAGATTTTGGACTAGAGCTTGTTAGCCATGGTTATCTCGCCAATTAGAGTTAACCCCAACCCTGATGGATCAAATCAAAGAAGCCCAAAAGGTCATGAAAGCATAGAGGGAATTAGGAAGAAAATTTCCCTCGGCAAAGCACCCGGTTTTACCGAAGATGCTGAAGGAGTGCTGAAATTCAATGACCGTATCTGTGTGCCCAATGTCACGGAACTTAAGGAGTTAATCCTGAAGGAGGCCCATGAGACCCCTTATTCAATCCACCCCGGCGGAACCAAAATGTACCAAGACCTTCGAGAAAGATTTTGGTGGCATGGAATGAAGCGAGAGATTGGTTCATTCGTAGCCAAGTGTGATATCTGTCAGCGAGTCAAGGCTGAACATCAGCGACCCGCTGGATTGCTTCAACCTTTGAAAATTCCCGAGTGGAAGTGGGATGAGATTGGAATGGATTTTATTACCGGACTTCCAAGATCCAACCGAGGCCATGATTCAATCTGGGTCATCGTTGATCGACTGACCAAGGTTGCCCACTTTGTTCCTGTCAAGACCACTCATACCGGAGCTCAGTTAGCAGACCTGTATATTTCCAGAATAGTGAGCCTGCATGGTGTGCCTAAGAAGATTGTATCTGATAGAGGCACGCAATTCACCTCAAGATTCTGGAAATCCCTTCATGAAGCCCTCGGAACCAAGTTAGCCTTTAGCACAGCTTATCATCCCCAGACCGATGGCCAGACTGAGCGAGTGAACCAGATATTGGAGGACATGCTTCGCGCATGTGTTCTATCCTATGGTTCCAAGTGGGAAGATTGTCTTCCGTTTGCAGAGTTCTCGTACAACAACAGTTATCAGTCTAGTCTGCAAATGGCCCCTTTTGAAGCCCTTTACGGCAAGAAGTGTCGTACACCCCTGAATTGGTCCGATACCGGAGAGAGCAAATTGTTCGGACCAGATACCCTCCGAGAAGCTGAAGAGCAAGTTCAGCTTATTCGTGAACGTCTCAAAACTGCCCAATCCCGTCAGAAGAGTTACGCTGACACCAAGCGCCGTGACCTCACTTTCAGTCGGAGATTATGTTATCTCCGAGTGACACCCCTCAAGGGAATGCAGCGTTTCCATGTCAAAGGAAAGTTAGCACCAAGGTATATTGGACCCTTCAAGGTCATTGCTCGTCGAGGAGAAGTATCCTATCAGCTGGAGTTACCCCAGGAGTTAGGAGATTATCATGATGTCTTCCACATTTCCTTGCTCCGGAAGTGTCTTGAAGTTCCTGACCAGCCTGATGTTTTCAAAAACATCGACCACCTCTCCATCGACCTGAACCAAGACCTGACTTATCGTGAGAGACCCCTCAAAATTCTCGAAGAAGATGTTCGTGTTACCCGAAGACGTGCGATCAAGTTTTACAAAGTCCAGTGGACTAACCACTCTGAAGAAGAAGCAACTTGGGAACGCGAAGATTATCTTAGAAGCGAATTCCCAGACCTCCTTAAAACCTAAGCCTAGCAAATCTCGGGACGAGATTTATTTTAAGGGGGGAAGGATTGTAACATCCCAAAATTATTATCAGATTATATTCCAAAAATGAGAGCCAACAAAAACTTTTGTTGTTTATTGTATGTTAATTGCTTTTGTTACTTGTGTTGTTGTTCTTGCTGTTGTGTGAGTGTTTGCTCTAGTAAACACTAATAAGAAATAAAGAAACCAAAATCCAAATTAAAAGCAAGAAAATAAAAATAGCAAGTTATCACTTTAAAAATCTCAAAGTGACAAATTCAATTATTTTCAAATCAAAGTCAGTGGAGATGCAATGTAAACACTCTCCCATTTTGTTCTACTACTTTCCCATCTCAAATATTATTTTTGAACTTGTTTTAAAATTCTAAAATAAAAACAAATAGAAATAAATCAAATTACCTTAAACAAGTACTATGAAAGAAAATGTTGCCAAACATTTTATTTGGCAATGCCAATTTTTGTGGAGCTTCTACATGTTATGGGAGGCCCCACAAATATTTGCAGAATTTTCTAAAATATTTAAGTACCTCAAATAAATCCAGGAAAAGCTTCTGGATATTGAAATAAAACTGAAAAATAAAAGAAAAGAGGGAGGAAGGGGTTTTCTGCAAAAAGGTCATCGACCTCAGCCCCGACGCCGTCGCCGTGTCGCCTCCACCGTCATCGCCGTTTTCTTCGCCGCCAGGGCCCCCCTGGCCGCGCTCTCCCTCGCCTCTGTACCTCTGCACCTCTCTGCACCGCAGGGGAAGAAACCCGAGCACTCTCCCATCGCCTTTAAGCCGCGGTTCCTCGACGGCCACCGTAGAGGAGTTGGACGGCGCCGGCGAAATTCGTCCCCCCCTTAGCTCCCCGACACGCACCGTCCCTCTAGACGCTTCTAGAAGAAGCCCGGACCCCGGTAGACGTCTCGCCGCCACGTTACCTGTACTTAGCCGCGCGAATCGATCGAGGGATCACCTCCGTGCGCCATGGACGCCGCCATGTGAACCACGACCACCGTGGACCAGCCCTGCCCTATAAAGCCACCCCCACGCCCCTCTGGAAGCACCACACCTTCTCACTCCCTCACACTCCCCTCTCGATCCATCTGTGCACCGCAGGAGGCCGTGCACGGCTGCACCGTCGCCGCCGTCGAGGTGAAGCATGGCCGCGACGCCACACAACCCTATTGTCACCTCTCTGTCCTGAGCCTTGTTCTCCACCTTCACCGCACTCACCCGAGCTCGTTTTCCCTCATTTTAGTGCACAGCCGCGTCGCCAGGAGGTCGCCGGAGTCCGCTGCCGAGGCCGTGGAAGTCCGGGAACTCGCCGCCGACGAACCAGCCTTCCCCAGCAAGCGCAGCTCGCACCACGAACTTCCCCGAGCCTCCGCCGTCGATCCACCACTTCGCCGAGCCTTCCCGAGCCCCCTAGGTGAGGTTCCGACCGTCACAGTGCCGCCGGCGCGGCGGCGCCGCCAGTTTTTGGTCGCCGCCGTTGCCTTTGATCGTGGACCGTTGGATCCAGATCCAACAGCCACGTACCGCTTCGCTGTAGTTAAGCCACTGACTGTCTGGCCCCACCCGTCAGTCTTTTATTCTTTTCCACGCACACCTGAGTCACTGACCAGTAGGCCCCACCTGTCAGAAATCTCAACATTATCCAGAGAGAAGGAATTTCTATTTCAATTTTCTCTGGAAAAACAGTACTGGACCTATCTTTGAAATTCAATATCTCGAGATTTAGGAATCCAAATAAATCAAACTCAACTGTTCTGGAAAGCTTATGAAATTGTTTAAAACACAATTGGTCTCATGTCATTTAATTAAATAGTTAAAAAGTATTATTAAAATGCCACAGAAGGTTTAAAATCTAAACTTGTTTGTTTCTGATACTCTGTTAGTCCAAATAATTCCAAACCAATTTTGCTAGCTTAGTACTGCCTTGTGTTAGCTCCCCTAATTTTGGTAGAATTAATTAAGTAGTATAAATTGTTGACTTTAAGATAAACCCTTCTGGACTAAAACAGACCATTATGTTTATTGGTTGATCCAAATGAGTTAGAACCAATTTTGTTAGCTCACATATATCCATGTTTAGTTACCCCTAAAAGGGTTTAATTTTTGGAACAATATAATTTAATTGGTAGCTAAAACTTGATTATTAAGCTACTGGATTCAATCCAATGTGTAGGGAGTTTGGTAACTCCAAATGATCCAATTCAAATTGGGTTGTATTCTAACATCAGTGGCTTTCCATAGAATTTTAGTTTGTATTTTTGTGACCAACAGAACTCAAGTTGTGGAATTAAACATGAATAACTAGTTTCTGCCATAATTTGAACTTAATTAAATAATGTTTAATTCAATTTATTTGAAAACCAAATTGTGTGGTTTGATGTGTGCAGTAGCTAATTGTGATGTTATGATGGTTATGTTGAGGTGATTGCTTGTATAGCTTAGTGATTGTTTGCATTGTTTGTTTGTTAATTAGACGAGAACGTTGTCGGATATATCGAGGAAGGAGAGTTTGCTGAATTTGAAGAACAAGAGCAAGATCACTTTGCCAAGCAAGGCAAGCTATTCTCTGAGCTTGCACTACCAACATATGCATCTACTTTCATAACATGTTTACTCTCAAAGCAAGATTTACAAAACCCATTTCAAAAATATATGGATATTATTTTGCCACCCTATGTAGTAGTTTATATAAAACTTTAGGATGGGAAAACAATGTTGTTTATTCAAAACTCCTTTGAAATGTCTTGTGAGTTTATGGAACGCCGAGATGTCGGTGCTGTGTTGGAAAGGTGGAAAAATGGTGATGTTTGTGAAAAATGCACAGTGTCCTAGTACTATGGAAACCAATCCTACCCTGTGCGACCACATTTACCACATATGGGAAAAGGCGTAGTCATGTAGTTTGCTCTTATTAGTATGGGATACCTCATCGACGGAGATGACTCCGTTATGCATGAGGGGATGGTCCGAGGATCTACCCCCTGACCCGGGTCCTCACACAAGTTGGTGGGGAGGATAGAAGGTTCCACCATAAACCGCCGGACAAAACTATGAGTCCTCACACTTAGGGTTTCTGACGGGAAACCGGACTGGGTGTCGATGGAAAGTGTCATATGGGAAGGATCCTATACTAGCATGAGCAAATAAGAGGCTATGGCCGGCGGCTTACTTCGCATACACCTGGTATGGCGAGACGTGGCAGACACGATGAGTTGCCGGATGGATGTGGGTTAAAAGCGTGCTACCTCTGCAGAGTGTTAAAAACTATTCGAATAGCCGAGTCCTCGGATATGGACAATTGGGAGACTGTC
The DNA here is from genome assembly GCA_947311845.1 of Poa pratensis. Lineage (NCBI taxonomy): Eukaryota > Viridiplantae > Streptophyta > Magnoliopsida > Poales > Poaceae > Poa > Poa pratensis. The sequence continues at coordinate 26,809,645 of CAMZMU010000072.1, read as the reverse complement.
CTAAGACCTTGTGCAAGTTTTAAAAAGGTTTGAGTTTTTAAAAGAAAAATGAAGTGGAGATTGTTTCCTACACCTATACCAACGGATCGGTATGAGGTGGTTGGATGAAAGTGGACCATGACGGCTATGGTCGGAAAAAGGAGAGTTTTGGAAAAACAGATGAAAACGGTGACTTCTTTAAAGATAGTTATAAAACTCTTCTTACCTTTTTCAATAAAGATATAGAGATGTTTTAAATAAGAAAAGTTGTCAACTAAAATAAAACTGGTGCATACTCATGTTGGGGTAGTTTGCGAGTACATTCAAATGTACTCATATTGGTTTCGTCCCTGGCTATTGTCCTAGCCAGACTACGAGGAGGAACATACGCGAGCAGGAGTATGGCGACTTCTATGCGAACTAAGGATCTCCACAAGTCAGCTGCCTGTCGGGTCGTCGTCGTTAGAATATGATGTCGATTACGCCGTAGCTTCCGCTGATATATTTGGTTTGGCCCATGAAGGCACCTATGTAAGAACTTGGTCTAAATGACCATTTATGTAAGACTTTTATTCGGTACTGTAATGGATGTAAACTTTGGTATCCAATTCGGATTATGTGCAACGACAGACTGATCACGGGATCGTTGTGTTAAGCATAATCGGGTATTTCGGACAGCTAGTCCGGGGTCCCCACAGAACACTTGCCAGAACACAAAAAGGTGGCAGTCGACAGAGCATTCTATGCCACCACGACACAAGATCGCACCAGGTGCACCCGACTGACCCGACCAAGACAGTCAATGTCTCGTCGAGTCTGCCTTTCGCATAGGAAAGCACGCTCGTATCGAATTCCTCCGATGCGAACTGGGATATATTTGCATGGTGTCCAGCCGACATGCAGGTATTCCCAGGAATTCGCCAAGCACTCTCTCCAATTGTTTCCAGATGCTAAACCAGTCAAGCAAACAATGCGCCGCATATCCGGTCCAAAAAGAACTGCACTCGAAGCCAAAATCGACAGGCTACTCGCAGCAGTGTTTATCATCAGAGAGAATAAAGAAATCACAATGGGTGGCCAACCCCGTACTCGTAAGAAGAAGCACACAGATATCCTTCGGATGTGCATAGATTTTTACAGCACCAATAAGTGTTGTCCAAAGGATCACTTTCCACTACCCGAATCGACCAGATTGTCGACTCCGCCGCTGGGTGCGCTCGCTTCCTTCCTGGATGCTTACTCGGGTTACCACCATAATAGGATGAAGAAGAGGATGAAGAGAAAACGGCGTTCATAACCCCACTCGGGGTCTACTGCTACACCACAATGCCTTTCGGGCTCAAGAATGCAGGCGCAACCTACCAGCGCATGATGCAAGATTGCCTCAAGAAGCAAATTGGGCGAAACGTCCAAGTCTATGTAGATGACATTGTCATCACAACAAGGGAGGAAAACACACTACTCGATGACTTGCTAGAGACATTCGCAAACCTCAACGCTTCCACATCAAGCTCAACCTGAAGAAGTGCACGTTCGGCATGCCAGCCGG